>JAFCMP010000200.1:0-73712 GCA_017506865.1 Tribonema minus
TTGCATGCAACGTATTGTAAGCTGTAAACGTCAGTAATGCTTCACCAGGCACAAGGAGCCCAGTGGGCGCGCTTCACATGAAGCCTTGGCCACCAACAAGAATGTGTTTGCATCACATGGTGCAGACTTATTGATGGCGCACAAACCGACTGTTGCGCAAAGCGCGCAGATGTTACACACTGCAAGCACCATGGGTCAACAATAATAGTGCACAATTGCTAACCATCACCAGCACGAAGCCTCAATGGTGATCATGAAGAACTGGTTCCGAGGCGCCCTCCGTGCTTCGAACTTGTTCCGCGACAGAAAGCCAGGTTCAACTGGCGCCAATACCCCCAAGCACCTACTCTTTACCGTCAGCAAGAAGTTTACTTTGCTCAGTGCGAACAGCGAGCAACCCACGACCTGTGTACCAGGAACTCGAACCAGCAGTTAAAATTCTGGTACTAGATTGCTGAGCGCAGCGTGTGTGTGACTAACTTCAACCCTAATAATGCCCTCTCTCACTGAAGTGCACAACAAACAACAAATTTCAGTGGCAGCACGTAAACTATCTGGTGCATGCTCAGTCTAGCCCTAGCCTTACCCTGACCCTAACCTTAAATGTAACCTCAAGCCCAACACCCTCGCGCTGGAGTGTTGCAACGAGTCTCGTTTTGTACTCATGCACTTGTATTCATGAAGAAAGGCCCCAAGGGGGGGCGGGTATCCCGTGTTTCCTTAGGGGTGTGAAGCCCATGCAGCAACCCAGTTTGCAACCCAGTCTGCGCCGCGCACCTAAGGGCTCAGGCACTGGGCCATCCATTCGCGCTCATTTTGTACTGTGTCCCCAGGATTTGAATTTCAGGCAGCAACGCACTCTGCGCCGCGCCCTAAAAGCTTGAGCACTGAGCCACCCATTCGTGCTCACCTTGTACTGTGTCCAAAGGGTGTGAATTTCAAGTAGCAACGCAGTGTGCGCCGCGCCCCCCAAGAGTTTGCGCACCAGGCCATTCCTCCGCTCACCTTGTCAAGCCTCTGCGGTCACCCTAACACCCTCACGCTGAAGTGCCGCAACGAGGCTTGCTTTGTACGCATGCATAAAGAAAGGCCTCAAGGCCAGGAATCCTGTGTTTCCTAGGGTTTGAAGTCACAGCAGCAACCCCGCCTGCACCGCGCCCCAAGAGCTTAGGCCCTGGGCGTTCGCTCACCTTGTACTGCCGCTGCGCATCGCCGCACCCCTGACACCCTCACGCCGAAGTGCCGCAACGCGTCACCTTGTACTCATGGACTGGTATTCATAGACAAAGGGTCATGAGGGAGGCCGGGTGTCCCGTATGTTCCTAGGGTTTGAAGTCCACCGGTCTGCGCTGCGCCCCCAAGAAGGTGGGCACTGGCATTCGCTCACCTTGTACTGCCGCTGCGCGTCGCCCAGCTGCCCCAGCAGCTCCACGCACAGCGCGAGCTGGTCAGCAGCAGCGCTCATGTGCTCGCGGTAGCGCGCCCCCCCCTCCCCCCCCCCCCCCCCCCCGCCATGCTCGCCAGCTTCATGTTGGTGCTCGCCCAGTTGCCCAGCGCGCGCGCCTCCAAAACTTCAACTTCATCCGCGCACGCCGCGCCCAGGAGGCAGCGCGCCGCGCGCACGGTGCACGCAAACTCGCTGCACGCCGCCTCAAACTTGAGGCGCGCCGCCGCCGGCGGAGCGCTGCCGCCGCCGTGGCCGCTGCAGTTGAAGTTCGCGGCCTGGTCCAGGTGCACGCCCTCGCGCACGAGGCGGCAGCCCTGCTCCAGCATGCACTGCGGGGGAAGGGGGGGGGGGGGTGATGCATGAACGGTGCGCAGTTGGCGGCGTGCGGGGTGCCACAGTGCATTCCATCCATGTTGTCATGCGCCGGAATGAGCGAGACGAGAGACCAGGCATGACGACAGAGTGCGCGAGCCCCCGCTTTTGCTGCATACCTGTAGGAACTGCGGTGACAAAACCTGTGATAATTCACTTCAACTACTGAAGCCCAGGTTGATTGGAGCGTTGCTGTCCGACAAAATACCTCGCTGACTCACGAGAGTGATGAGCACTGCAGCGCCTGTTGAGCGCGGCAGCTAGCAGGGCACATAGAGGCCACTCGGCTAAGTGGTGCAACGCAGTACTCGGCACTCATCAGCTGGCAAAAGAGCTGCTTTGGACGCGACAGACTGCCAGAGACTGCTGCTGCATGGCTCGACGTATGTACTGCAGTAGCCTCTGCAGCACCCCGCCTTGAGGCAGTCGACGTTTACCTGCTCCTACCCTGAATGAGATGCATACCATGCCTACCCTCAGTCAAATACATACCCCCGAGGCTGTCAGCGCTCACCCGCTCCTCCTCCTTCGACGCACGCTCCGCTGCCGACGGCCCACCCAAAGACATACCTTCTCTACCTTGACTACTTGACGCACACACCTTCAGGCTTCCCTACCTCAACTTCTTGAGTCACACGCACCTTGAGGCTGTCGACGTCCACCTGCTCCTCCGCCAGCGCGGCCGTGAATCCCGCGTCCCCCCGCCAGCGCCGCGCCAGCTCCTGCCGCGGCCGCCGCTCCGCCATCAGCCCCAGCATGTGCGCGTAGTGGTCCAGCGCGTGCGCGCGGCGGCGGCAGCGCTCAGCCCCCCCCCCCTCCCCCAGCAGGCAGTACGACGCGACCTCGCCGTGCAGGCGCCAGCGCAGGTTGTCGCACTCGCCGCAGGGCAGGCCGTCGTCGCGCAGGCGCCGCGCGTGCCGCGCCGCAAGCGCGAGCGCGCGGCGGTACGAGCGCAGCGCCGCCTCCGGCTCGTGCGCCAGCAGCAGCGCTCCCTGCGGGGGGGGGGGAATGGCGTGGGGGGGGTGCGGGGGGGGGTTGAGCGAGGAGGGGAGAGGGGTTGAGGGATGGTGCTGTTGGTGAGCAAGTTAGCACGCGGCGGTATGTGTGGGGGGGGGGTTGAGTGATGGTGGGAGGGGGGGGGGGCTGAGCAATGGTGCTGTTGGGCGGGGGTGAGCAATGGTGATGTTGGTAAGCAAGTGAGCAAGCAGCGGGGGGCACCTCCTCAAGAGACAACAGCGCGATGGTGCCTCTGGTACTCAACGGCAAGCAAGCAGCAACGCCCCATGCCAAGCGGACGGTGGCAGTGATGTCGTCGGCAGCAAGGGCTGCAACGGGTGGACCGCTGGAAGGGCAGGCGCTCTGAGGGCATAGACGTACACGGATGCTCAAGTGCCACGCGCACAGGCCTCAGACTCCACTATCAAGTCAGGACAGTAAGTAACCTCCCTACCTCATGCCCCAGCGCCTTGCACATGGTCAGCGGCTTGACCCTGTCCTCCTCCGCGCGGCCCGGCAGCAGCGCCGCCTCGATCACGCGCTCCAGCAGCTCCAGTGCGCGCGCGCGGTGCTCCTCGCTCACCGCCGCCGGCAGCTTGGCGTTGAGCGCGAGCGCCGCGGCGTCTTTCGCCTGGTCCAGCAACCGCTCCGAAACGGGCTCCGTGCGCTTGCCGCGCCACATCGGCGGGTGCGCGGGGAGCTCGCTCAGCGACACCTTTTTGGCGGCGGCCGCACCGCCGCCGCTGCTGCTGCCGCTCGCGCTCGGCTTGAGCGCGGGCGGCGCGCGCGGGAGGATGTCGCCGTCGTACTTGGGGGCGCTGGGGGGGGAGGGGTGGTACCCGTTGCCGGGGGCGGGGGGGGCAGCAGCAGCAGCGCCGGCGCTCAGCTCCAGCTCGCGCGCGCAGGCGTCGGCCAGGTGGCTGACGACGGCCTCGTGCAGCAGGTGCTCGTGCCGGTAGTGCTGCACGAAGTGCCGGAGAGTGGGCCAGGACTCCCGCTGGTCGTGGGGGGTGCGCGGAGCCTCATCGTATGTGTAGCCGGCCGCGCCGAGATTGACTATGAGGTGGTTGCTGATGGTGGAGGCGCTGCAGCCCGTGGGTATGCGCAGGATGTGGAAGCAGTCGGCTCGCGTGCTGCTGTGCCGCAGCAGAAATGATCCCGGGCGTCCCTCGCTGCTGAGCATCTGCTCGCAGTGAGAGCGGTCGGCATCAGCGTGAAACCAGGGCACGAGCTGGCCAGTGGGCTCGAAGAGGCTTCCTGTGGCCTTAGTCAACGCCACTGGAAACGGACCGTATCGCTTTAGGTACGTCTCGAACTGCCTGAGAGCCAATTTCGACGGAGCGGCGTCCCCCCACATGGCGTATCGCAGCACGCGTTGAGCAGGCACTCCATGATGATCGCCTTCGACTTCTGAGTATGCCCGTACGAACGCGTCCCAGGAGCACAGCTCCTCGCCGTGAGGGCACAGAGACCCCCAGAACCTGGTCGCATCCGCATCAATTGAGGACATCGCCTGTGCGAGGGGGGCTCTTGAGCCAGCTCCACGGTGCCGCCCCCAAGTATTGCTTCTGCTAGATCTCAGGCGCCATGAGGCCACTTACATAGCAGGCCCAAGTTCTCGAGTGACAAGCAGCAAAAGGAGAGCTCAAAAAATCAAGGCGGGAGTTGAAGTTTGCCCCCCCCTACTTCACTTTCTCAATCTTTGTTGCGAGCTAAGGCGCGCTGCTGGCACCACCAGGGAGCATGAGTTCCCTCAGCAATGCAGGCTGTGTTGCGCTAGCGGAGCAATGCCGAGCCTGGAGGTGTTGAGGACAAGACTGGGAGACGATGACCCGACGCCTGTTTCTTGCGCTGCTGGCGCTTAGCAGCGCACAGGCAGCGCTGCAGCTGACCTCAGTGCCTGCACGCATCACGAACAGCAGAGTCGCTAGCTTCACCTTCAGCTGCACGCCGCCTGCTGGCTCTGATACATGCTCCGTACGTTACTCCCTCGACAAAGATGGAGCAAGCACTATGGCCACCGTGTCGCGCATCGACCTGGCAGGCCTCGCTGATGGCACACATGTGCTGACAGTGGTGGCGGAGGGCCAGGACCAGGACACCGTCGACTACGAGTGGACCGTCGACACCGAGCCACCCGACACCGTGCTCGACGTAGGACCCACCGCCGCAGACGTACTGGATCAGGCCCTCAGCTCCGACCCCTTCTCGTTCTTCACGTTCCGCTGCACGGAGCCCAGCTGCTCATTCCGCTACCAGTTCGACGTCAACATAGATCTCTACGGCTCGCTCCAGCCCGTCGCAGTGGACGGCCGCCCGCACGACTCGCTCATGGACTTGACGGGGCAAGTCTCTGTGACTCAGGTCGACAGCGACCCGCAACAGGGGCCCGCGACGCAGCAGCTCAGCGTCTTCATCAGCGTGGGCGCGTCGCCCGCGGTGCCGCCGCCGCTGCTACCGAGGACGCTCATGCTCATCAACGAGCGCCCCGGGCTCTCGCGCGCAGCAGCGCTCGCCACCGCCGTCAACGTCACCCTTGACGACCCCCAGACGGACCCCGCCTCCGGCGCCAGGGTCTGGTCGCTCAACGCTCAGGCGCGCCTGCAGGTGGCCTTCGACAGCGACATCGTCGCGGAGCTGTGGTCGCGTGGCGGCGGCAGCAGTAGCAGCGGCGGCGCAAGGGCCGGGGCAGCGGCGGCGAAAGCAACCGCAGCACCGGCGGCGGCGGCGGCGGTGGCAGCGCCGCAGCTCATCGGCACCGCCGCGCTGCGCGAGGCGCGCACCACCAAGCCGTGGCTGCGCTCACCGCAGGCGACACAGTCGGGGCGCCACACATTCGGCGTCGCCGCCATCGACAGCGCGGGCAACATGGACCCGTCGCCGGCGCGCTGGTCGTGGAGCGTCGCCGCGCGCCCCGTCGCGTACTTCAACACCGCGCCGCAGGCGGCGTCGGCCGACGATGCGGCGCGCTTCCTCTTCGACTGCGCCTACCCCTCCGACGTCGCCTCCGACCCCTGCGCCTTCTGGTACAGGCTGGACGATGGCGACTGGCAACAGTCGACTGAACCGGGCGGCAGCACCGGCGCAGCAGGCGGCGGCAGCAGCGGCGGCGCGGAGGTGCTGCTGGAGGGACTGAGCGACGGGGAGCATGTGCTGGCGGTGTACGCGTGTGCGAGCGGCGGCAGCGGCGGCGGCGGCGGCGGCGACTGCGGCGCGGACCCAGCGGCCACGGCGGTGCACAGGTGGACGGTGGACACGCTGCCGCCGCGCGCGGCGATCACGGCGGTGCCGGACGCGCTGATCCCGTCGCGCTTCGCGTTCGCGGCGTCCAAGCCGCGCTGCACGTTCCGCTGCAGCGTGGACGGCGAGGGGTGGGCGCCGTGCGCGGCTGACGCGACGTTCCGCCTGCCCGACGGCCTGCACGCGCTCGCGGTGATCGCCGTCGACGGCGCCGGCCGGCGCGACGCGCGCGCCGCGACGCACGTGTGGTCCGTGAGCACGCTCGACACGGCGGTGGAGTACTGCCCGCGGGGCGCGCTGCAGGCGCGCGCTGCGCGGTTTCGGCTGCAGGCGCTGTTCAACGGCGCCGCGTGCGACGGCTCCGGCATGGGGTGCGCCGTGTCGTACTCGCTGGTGCGCACGCGCGAGGCGACGGCGGAGGAGTGTGCGGCGTGGGCGGAGGTGGCGCCGACGGCGCCGCCCACAAGCGCTGCCGCCACCGCAACCAGCAGCGGGCAGCAGGGCAGCGCCAGCGGCGGCGGCAGCGGCGATGGCGGTGAGGGAAGCGGTGGTGGCAGCGGCGGTGGCGACGGCAGTGGCGAAGGCATCAGCAGCAGCAGCGATGATGACAGCGACAGCAGCGGCGGCGGCAGCAGCGGCGGCGGCAGCGGCGGCGGCGGCGGCAGTGGCGGCGGCAGCAGCAGCAGCACTGGCGGGGCGGTGGAACAGCCCGGCGTGACACCCCGACAGGGGTCTGCAGAACTCGGCTTCTTGTCCTGCACGGAGAAGCCCCTGGGGGACAGCCCCGCGGGCATGTGCGTGCAGCGCTCGCTCGTCAAGACGCGCGCGGCGGCGCAGGGCGGCGGCTGCACAGAGGAGGTCACGCTGCGCGGCGACATGCGCACCGCGAGCGGCCTCGTGGCGCTCGACGCGCTGCAGGGCGGCAGCTACAGGTTCGAGGCGCGCACGCGCGACCGCTTTGGCAACCTCGACACGACGCCCGTGGTGTGCGCGTGGACGGTGGAGACGGCAGGCGGCGGCGGCGGCGGCGGCGGCGGCGCTGCCCACAGCCGCGCCAGCATCGTGATGCTCGTGCGGCCCGCGAGCCTCATCACGCGCCCCGCCAACGCCACCGCGTACTTCATGTTCAACGTCGCCGGCGGCGGCGGCAGCGGCGGCGGCAGCGGCGGCGGCGGCGCGCAGCTGCAGTACTTCCTGGAGGGGCCGGGGGCGGCGCCGCAGTGGGTGGACATGCCGCGGCTGAGCGCTGCTGCCTGGTGGCAGCTCCCCGCGGGCGACGCGCACGCCGCGCACAACATGGTCGTGTCCGCCGCCGGCGCAGCCACGCGCAGCAGCAGCGGCGGCGGCGCCGGTGACGATGTCTGGGGGCTCAGGGTTCCGGGCGTGGGGGACGGGTACTTCTCGCTGCAGGTGCGCGACGCCGCGAGCAGCCTCGTGGTGTCGGCGAGCTGGCTGGTGGACACGCGGCGGCCGACGCTGGCGGTGACGGCGCGCCCGCAGTCGCCGAGCCACTCGAGCGCCGCCGCGGTGGAGTTCACGTGCTCGGAGGCGTACTGCCGCGCGGCGTACCAGCTCGACGGCGCAGGGCCTTTCGCCGAGGTCAAGCCGCTGCCGCGCGGGTGGGACGCGGCCGCAGCAGCCGGCGGCAATGGCGGCAGCGGCGGCGGCAGCAGCGGCGACGGCGGCAGCGGCGATAACGATGGCGGCGTGCGCGCGCCGGCGGCGTTTCGGCTGGAGCTGGCGCACCTGACGGAGGGAAATCACACGCTGGTGCTAAAGGCGCGCGATATGGGGGCAGCGTACGGCCCGCCCGTCACGCTGCGCTGGGTGGTGGACCTGTCGCGGCCGGAGACATACGTGACGCTGTCGCCGCCGGCGGTGACGTCCGCGGAGTTCGCCAACTTCACCTTTGCGTGCGCGCTGGGCGCGGGCGGCGCCGCGCCGCGCGGCGGCTGCGAGTACCAGTACCAGCTCCTGCACGAGCCGCTGCAGGCGCAGGACGACGGCCTGCCGTACCTCTACCCGCCGCCCGGCAGCACGTACCCGCTGCACGTCGCGCACACGGGCGACAACACCTGGTACCCCACCAAGAACCCCGTCACCATGTACAACATTGTCGAGGGGCACTACGTGCTGCGCGTGCGCGCGAGCGTGCCGGCAGCGCTCGCGCGCGGCAGCGGCGGCGGCGGCGGCAGTGGCGGCGGCTTCGTCGTCGACGCCGTGCCCGCGACCGTCGAGTGGACGCGCGACGCGACGCCGCCCACCGTATTCTGGACAAGCACGCCGGAGAGCGTCTCCCACCGCCGCGAGGCGCTCTTCACCTTTGACTGCAGCGATGGCGGCGGCGGCGGCGACGAGGACGCCACCACGGCGGCGGCGGCGGCGGCAGCGGCGGCGGCGGCGGCGGGCGGCGTGGCGGCGGCGGCGCAGGAGGCGGCGGGCGGGCAGGACGTGCTGGGGGGGCAGCGCTCCGCGTGCCGGTTCGAGGTGAGCCTGGACGGCGTGGCGTGGGTGGCGTCGCCGCGCTGGGCGCTGTTCGGCGGCGCACGCCTCGGCGCCGCGCCGCACGTGCTGCGCGTGCGCGCGACGGACGCCGCGGGCAACCGCTCTGCGCCCATCGCGCGCGTGTGGCGCGTCGACGCCGCGCTGCCGGACACGGCGCTCGTGGCGGCGCCCGCGGCGGTGACGGCGGCGACGTCCGCGCAGTTCGCGCTGCTCGACACGGTCGGCGGCGGCAGTGGCGGCGGCGGGCACTACGAGTGGCGGCTGGACGAGGCGCAGCACTGGCGCCGTGCCGCGCAGCCGCTGATCGAGGTCAGGGGGCTGAGCGAGGGGAGCCACAGCGTGACGATACGCGCGGTGCGCGGCGGCGGCGGCGGCGGCGGCGCGGACGCCGTGCCCGTGCGCTACGCGTGGACCGTCGACACGCGCGCGCCGGACACGTCCATCGTCGTGTACCCGAGCACGGTCACGCACCTGCGCAGCGCGATCCTTGTCTTCAGCGGCTCGGAGCCCGGCGCCACGTTCGAGTACCGCCTCGACGGCGGCGCGGAGACGGCGCTCAACGTCACCGCGGCGGCGGCGGCGGCAGCGCCTGCGGCAGGAGTGGCGGAGACGTGGCTGGCGCCGCCGGACAACACGAGCGTGCTGCACCTGTACGATTTGGCGGAGGGCGCGCACGTGCTGCGCGTGCGCGCGGTGGACGCCGCGGGCAACGCGGACGCGTCGCCTGCGGTGCACAAGTGGATTGTCGACCGCGCGGGGGTGTACGGGCCGCCGTCGATGCCCTCGGACGTGGTGGCGGGGGGCGGGGACCAGGTGAGCCATCCGTGCTGCTTCGTGGGGTGGTGGTGGCTAAGCACTGATGCCCTGCGACTGTGTTACTTCGTCTCTTAAAGTATAGGTATCTGGGCGAGTGCGGAGTAGCAGCTGCCGAGCGGCGACGGCGGCAGCGCCGTCAGCAAGATTTTGACGTTTTTCTGTACCATCTGCATGCTTCTCTCACATCTTCGCCATGCCCCTCGAGTGCCAATCACTCCAGACAAAGCCGAGCGTTAGCACGACCATGCCCTCACACTGTTCTTTCTGGTCACTGCGCGCCGCCAGGTGGCGAGCGTGGAGTGGCGGCCGCCCGGCGACGACGGCGGCGGCGCCATCAGCAAGTACTTGACACTACCTGTACCCGCAAGCCGCGTGCATTCCTCACATACACAACGCACCGCCATAGTGCCAATCGTACCGCATGTAACAAGCAACGTGAACGCTCTCGCGGTCTACTGCATGCCGCCAGTTCGCGAGCGTGGAGTGGCAGCGCCCCAGCGACGACGGCGGCGGCGCCATCAGCAAGTACTTGACATTTTCTGTGCCATCTGCATGCCCTTTGAGTGCCGATCAGTCTACGCAAGTCACGCATCGACACAAGAGCATGCCCTCACGGTGTTCTCTCTGGTCACCGCGTGCTGCCAGGTGGCGAGCGTGGAGTGGCAGCCGCCCAGCGACGACGGCGGCGGCGCCATCAGCAAGTACGTGGTCGTGGCGTCCACGGCGTACACGGACGTCAACGTCAACACCATCACCACCGTGTTGCCGAGCAGGCAGGGGCAGCCGCCGCCGACGCACACGGCGGTGTACGGCCTGACGAACGGCCTCGTGTACACGTTCATTGTCATTGCCGTCAACGCGTTTGGGTCGGGCAAGGCCAGCCTCGCGAGTAATCAGGTAAGTCTTGCGGTTGCAGTCAACAAGCAGCAGATCTTGAGGTGTCATTGGTGCTTGCGGGGTTGTGCGTGCATGGTTGCTAATACATAGTACAGTGCTGTGTGTGCGGGGAGTGTCAACGCGTTCGGGTCGGGCAAGGCCAGCCTCGCCGGCAATCAGGCGAGTCACGTTGTTTTCACGCTCACTGAGCAGCTTATTTCACGCTGCCGCTGGTGGTGACGCGCCTGTGCACGTGCGTGGCTGCTTGCGCCCCTGGTACGGTTCTGTGTGTGGGGGGGGGGGTGTCACCGCGCGCACCCCCACTGTTGAAGTTGACGCCCCCTCTGGGTGCTACCCGGACTGTACCCGCGGTGTACGGCCTCACGAACGGCCTCGTGTACACATTCATCGTCGTCGCCGTCAACGTGTTTAGGTCGGGCAAGGCGAGTCTTGCATGGTTGCAACGCGCAGCGAGCAGCACATCTACTGCGTTGTTACTGGTGCTGGGGCGCCTGTGCACGTGCGTGGTTGCGTCATCTACCTACTACTTCTAGTACGATTCTGCATACCTGGGGGGAGGGGGGGGGGGGCGTCACCACGCACCCTTGTTGAGTTGACATACCCTTAGGGCTAGAGCTGGGGTAAGGTTCAGGATTAGGTTCAAGGGACATAGTCAAGGGTTAGGGTTAAGGGTTGGGGTTAAGATGAGGGTTAGCGACGTTCTCCATGTACCCCGCACATGCAGGTTCTCATGTACAACCCTACGGACCCCTGCGGCCTGTTGCGCAGCGGTAGGGTTAGTAATAGGATTAGGGCTAGGGTTAGGGTTTAGGGGTTAGGGTTAGGGTTAAGGGTTAGGATTAAGGTTCGGGTTAGCTTCATTCCATCAGTTTCTGACGCATTGTCGTCGTCTTCGCTCCCACTCTTGCAGGTCCTCATGTATGATCCCACGGACCCCTGCGGCCTGCTGTCGTGCAGTGGTCATGGCTCCTGCTTCCTGCGTGCGGACGCCATCGGCGAGCTCACGGGCTACTGCCACTGCCGACCGGGGTACGCCGGGCCCGACTGCTCCATTGAGGTGGCTGCGACGGAGGTGAGCAATCGCTCTTCAAAGTTTATGCCTTTGTGTAAAAACTTCAGCAGTGAAGTAGCGCTTTCGGTTTGAGATGATGGAGGACAGTTTGGGTTAGGGTTAGGGCTAGGCGTTCATGCTGATGCTTCAAACTCCCTGCCACTGCCGCACGGGGTACGCCGGCCCGACTTCTCCATCCAAGTGGCCGCAACGGAGGTGAGCGTTGGGCCCTTTTACAACTTAACATGACGTAGCACTTCAAATGTGAAGTGTACACATCACCAACCTCGAAGTGCTGCTGCGTGAGAAACGCTTTGACTTGAACCAGGGTGTGCCGGCCCTGACTGCTCCATCGAGGTGGCTGCGCCGGAGGTGAGCCCTGGGCATATAGAAACTTGAACATGACGTATCACTTCAACTGTGACGTGTATCATCTGGAGCACTGCTGCTTGAGAACCGGTTTGACTCGGACCGGGGTGTGCCGGCCCCGGTTGCTTCATTTAGGCGGCCGCGATGGAGATGAGCGATGCGCGTCATACTTCACAAGTGAAGCATCATATTGAGTGAAGTCGTTCTGCAAGTGAGAGGAAACTCTTTGGCGTTGATGCGCTACCTGAAGCGATTATGCAAGTATGCGGAATCTATCTTAGGGGTAAGGGTTAGGGTTAGGGTTAGGGTTAGGATGTGGCACCTCAAACAGATTGTCACTGCTGACCGGGGCATGCAGGGCTCAGCTTCTCCATTGAGGCGGCGAGTGGCAGGCACGCCATACTTCAACTATGAGATTATGAAGTAACCCAGCAACCCTGTGTCGGATACAGGTTGCTTCTTTGATCAGTCCATATCTCTTTTGACAAGGGCGCAGCGTGACGGCGGCGGCGGCCAACGCAACGCACCCGCCGGCGAACACCTAACCCTAACCCTAACCCTAACCCTAATCATCTGCTGAGTGTTGTGCACAGCAAAGTCAACGCTCATCGCTACAGACCCCCCCCCCCCCCCCTTCCCCCCTGCCCACGTGGCCCTGTTCTTGTTTGCGTAACCCCACTTCGACGGCCATTGCATCGTCTGCATATACAGTCGTACCACTTCCAAATCATACAGTCACTTCAAGAAGTGATCGGCAATGGGCATTGAGACTTTTGAGGCGTTCACAAAGACACATGTAGATTTCTGGTTGCAAGTCCATGGGCATCCACCATGTGGGCTTTTTCGCGCCCTGAGCGAGAATATATAAAAAGTACATGTTGTCACCGAGTGTGCCACCTGTGCGCCCCCCCCCCCCCCCTTCACAGGTGGCCCTGTACCCCTTCACGTGGAGGCTCTCTGCATCACTTCCACACACACTACTCCCAAAGCATATCCTTTACTTCAAGCACACGCCCCCCCCCCATTCCCCCCTTGCAGGTGGCTCTGTACCCCTCCGCGTGGGGCGACTGCAGCATGGAGTGTGGCGGCGGCGTGCGGCGCCGCGCCATGGTGTGCGCGGAGTTCCGCCAGGGCGTCGCCGTCGGCAGCGTCGCCAACGCCACGCAGTGCATGCTCGTGCCCAGCGGCGGCAGCAGCGGCGGCGGCAGCGGCGCTGACGGCAACACCGCCGCCTCCTCCTCCTGGCTCACCACTGCCGCCGACCTCAGCAGCAGCAGCGGCGCCGGCGCCGGCGGCAACGCGAGCCGCCACAGCAGCGGCTTCGGCAGCAGCAGCAGTAGCAGCGCTCTAAATGATGACGGCGGCACGGACGACGCGGCGCCGCCCGGCGACGTGCAGACACACTCGGAGCAGGAGGAGGCGTGCCGCGAGGTGCCGTGCCTGAGCTCGTTCCTGCAGGTGTCGCTGACGCTCAGCGCGTTCTACGGCGACGCGTGCTTCACGGCGGACGCGCAGCGCGCCTTTCTGAGCGGCCTCGCGCTGGAGATCGTGCAGGCGCTGCACATCACGCTTTCGCGCATTCGCGACATGAACGCCGCGCCCGCCGCGCGCCCGGACGAGATGGTGGTGAGCTTCATCGTCGCGCCGCCGTCGGGGCCCGCGGACCAGCCGATACGCGTGCTGCAGGAGCAGCTGAAGTTGCAGGTGAAGTTTGAGGTCACGTGTTTGAGGTCACGTACTTGGTGTAGGTGAGGGCGTCTGAGGTCATGCAGTACTTGATGTAGATGTGCGTGCCCATAAGAGAGCCGCAGGAGCAGTTAAAGTTGCAGGTGAGGTCGTGTGCTTGAGGTCACGTACTTGATGTAAATGTGTATGCCGATGCACGTGCTGCGGGGCAGCTGAAGGTGCCGGCGAAGTTTGACGATAATTTGATCTGCACTACAGAAACAAATTTTAGTATTTCATCTCAAGCATCTGCTAGACCTGTAGCAGGATCGACAGCAGTACATGTACTACATGTACACATGTGCGTGTGGATGTGTAGGTTGGCATCAAGTAGGTGATGACCAGCTGCGCAGGCAGAGCAGAGCACTTCCAGCAGATGTTGGAGTTTTGAAGCCAGTATCACTAGAGTTGATGCTTATTGTAGTCTTGGTTTTCGGGTACGTCATTACCGGTCGCCTATTTGTATGCATCGCCTCCTGCGGCGCAGACGCACACCTTCCCCATTTCGCTGTGCTGTTGCCGACAAATGCAGGCGAGCAGCGTCAGGTCTACCGCTACCCCTCAGCCATACATACCCCTCGTGGTTGTTGTCAGATCGGCATTGTAGGCGCGCCGTTGCTTCTGTCAGCAACTGATGCACACGCCTCACTGCCCCAGTCTGCTGCGCCGCCGCTGCTGCCAAACCCTGAACCTCAGGTTCAGCAGGGTCCTACACGTACTTGCCTCATAGGCGGCACCGTCTTTGACAGCTTCTGATTCTGTTAAGAAACATTTCCCCTTATCGCCCTGATCTGCTGTGCGGTTGCATCCAAATGCAGGCGAGCGGTGCCAACCCTAACCCTACCCCTACCCCTCACGTCACCCAGATGACATTCTGAGCATTATTTCCTCTGCTCGCTTCTGATTCTGTGAAGACACATTGCTGATCGTTGCTGCTGCCGCCCACAGGTCAGCAGCGCCAACAGCAGCCTGCGCTCGCGCGGCACGTGGGCGCGCCTTGTTGTGCCCAGCTCCATAAGGGAGCAAGCCTCCGTCTACTTGCCGCAGAACCTACAGGTGAAATGAAATCGTTGTCTATAGAAGTATAATTTTGAACTTCGCCCTGGACCCATCCTGGTCCTAGGGCAAGAGCCTGGCAGGGCGAGCTGGATTAGGCGTGCATAACACACATGCAAAGTTCAGTGTCGAACAGGTAGGGCATCTGGCCCCCTTTCTCAAGAGCACTTCGCAGTGAATCCGTGCAGCGTCACCACCTTCTGTTGTTGAAGTTTTGTCTGCCCAAGTATTAACGTATGTACTCATAGACCGCTGCCCCCGGCCAGGTCCCCTTTGTGGCCCACAGAGGCATCACCCAGCTCCTTGTTGTCGACAGTTCATGCGTGTTTAGGGCTAGGGCTAGCGTTGAGCGCTGCCTACCGTGCTTTGTCGCTGCAGTTCGCTTCCTGACCTATGACGGCATCATCCTGCTCGCTGTGGTGGTCAGCGCGTGCGCGTCTGCGTGGAGGGACAGGCAGCAGCGTTGCTTGCAGGGTCAGCGTTAGGGTCGCCTGCTGTGCTGAGCAATGTTGCGGTGTCGCGTATCATCAGGGTAAGGGGCGAGGGGGGTGATCACCCGAAGACTTGTGCACACAAATGGCTTCAATACCAACACCAGCGCCTGCTAGACCAATAGCGGCTAAACCTGCGCCGAACAAGTCTTACTGCCATCAGCATGATCACCACTTCCTCGACGGTTTACAGAGCCGTGCTCATCGCCGGTGCTGCCGCGCGCGCGCGCCGGCAGGTCCGCTTCCTGACTTCTGTCACGGTATAATCCTGCTCGCTATCGCGGGCAGCGCGCGCCTACTTGGTGTTGTTCAAACAATAGCCAGCCTTGTGATCAGGCGGGGGGAAGGGGGGGGGGTCAGAGTTGCCTACTGTACTGAGCCATGCCCATCGCCGCTACTGCCATACGCTCGCAGGTCCGCTTCCTGGCGTACGACGTGATCATCCTGCTGGTGGTCGTCGGCAGCGCGTGCCTGCTGTGCGCGGGCTGGGGCGCGTGGACCTCGTCGCGGCGCCGTCGCGGCAAGCTGCTGCCCGGCTACTGCGACGTGGAAGACGCCGCCTCCGCCGCCGACGCTGACGCCGCCGCAGACGATGACGCCAGCAGCACCGCTCGGCAGGCGCAGCGCTGCGCCTCCGGCGTGCGCGGCGATAACTGCGACGCCAGCAGCAGCGACAGCAGCAGCGACGACGGCTCCGCGTCGGACGACGAATTGTATCGGTGGGGAGGGGATGAGGGGGGCGGCGGCGCGGCGCGGCGGCGCTGGTGCTGGCGGCTGCCCGTGGACTGGGAGCTGACGGCGCGGCTGCGCAGCGCGGACGCGCAGTCGTCGCGCGGCGGCGGCGGCGGCGACGGCGGCGGCGGCGCCGCTGCCGCCGGCGCCGACGGCTGTAGCGCGTCCATGGACGGCAGGCCGCATGAGAGCAGCGGCGGCAGCGGCGGTGCGGATCGTGATGGACCTGCTGCCGCCGCCGCCGCTGCTGCTGCTGCTGCTGCTGCTGCTGCTGCTGCTGGCGGCGCTGGCGGCGCTGGCGGCGGCAGCGGTCAGGGGGAAGGGCGCGGGTTCACGCCGGGTGTGCGCGCCGCGGCGGCGGGGGAGCACCTGTCGCTCGGCAGAGACGGCGTGCACCGGCGGAGGCTGCTGGCGCAGTGGCTGGGCAGGGCGGTCGCGCCGCGGGGGGGCGGGGGGGGAGACGGGGGGGCAGCAGGGGGGGGGGCGGTGGAGCTGTCTGCACATCAGAGCGGCGCGCTTAGGCAGGCCTATGTGTAGCCGTGTGGTACATGCGTATGGGGTGGTTGTTGTGTGTGTTGTGTGGCGCGCGCGCGCGCTTGTACAGGCTGGGCGGTGTACACTTTATTTCTCCGGGGTACTGTAGAAGGCATCAGACAACGGCGGGCTAGCAGCCCGCGGCGCCGCGGCGGGTGTTTCGACCTGCAGCACAATCCGCATAGAGGGAGCACACGGTAATTAATTTTCCAGTTTTGACAATCAGGGCAGTGCTGTTACGAACTTTGCCTGCTCTTTCAATTTTTTGCGCAGTGTGTGCGTCTGTCGGCAACATGCCATGCAATCTAGATCTGGCCATGTCATGCTACCGAGCCGTGCGATGGGCCAGGTCTTGCTGCATCAGGTAGGCTCGCATGACTCAGGCGCCAACAGTGACACGTTTGGGTGGCAACTGCGGTGACCCACGGGCGTCACTTGATCATTGTCTTGAAGGCTGCGCTGTGTAGGGCCTGCACCTGTGGTGCAATTGTTGCATGTTTCAAGCAGGGGCTGTTGGTCAAAATTGGCAGCAGTTCTGCAGATTTTCAGTTGCGTCTCTGAAGTGCGCTTGAAAGGAGCACGGAGGATGTACTTTTTATTAATTCTCGCTCAGGGCGCGAAAAAGCCCAGAGGATTGGCATCTAGCTGCACGGAATCTACATGTCGTATGACAGTCTGAAAGTGTCGTAATGACAAACCACTCAAACGCGGCCGCCGCCAAATGGCATCTCAGGATCCTCCCCTACGTCCTCCTCCATGTGCCCCCCCCCCTTGTACTTTTATTAATTTCGCTTCGCAAGGGGCGCGAAAAGCCCTTGTACTTTTTATTAATTCTCGCTCAGGGCGCGAAAAAGCCCAGATGATTGGCATCTAGCTGTAAGGAATCTACATGTCGTATGACAGTCTGAAAGTGTCGCAACGACAACCACTCAAACGCCGCCGCCGCCAAATGGCATCTCGGGGTCCTCCCCTACGTCCTCCTCCATGTGCCCCCCCCCCCTGGATTCTGCCATGTGTGTCATGACACGGCCAGAGTACGCCATGTGGAGCGCTGCCGACAGTGCCGAGCGTAAGCGCGCCAGGGCGATGCCCTTGAGAGCTTTAGGGCGCGCTCCTCCGGGCACTGACATCCTGCTGGCATACTCCGTCGCCACAGCCTCCAGCAGCTTCCGCCCCTGCTCCCCGATGCTGCCAAATGACCCTATTGCCAATGTGGCAAGTTTGTAGCAATTCTGATCATAATGACCAGAATAGTGGGTAGTCTTGGCGGCCTCTTGGTCGCGGCAGCATCGCTCGGGGTCTGCTGCAGTCTTCGCCGCCCGCGACGCCACCTGTGCCTCGAAGCAGGTAACGTCCACCATGAGCGGTAGGTGGCGTGTCGGGTCGTCGTAGCCGGTCACCGGGAAGGCGTCGGCAGGCAGCACGATGTCCATCCTGCGACTCCCCGGCGGCCCGGCGGACCCCAGAAACGGCGTGTAGTCCTCGTCCACCAGTCCCGTTTTGAGGTATTGCCGCAGGAGGCGCTGCGTGGCCCTCTTGACGCTATTGTGGACAATGGTGTCGTGCGCCTTGACGCGTGGCGCTTGACACAGCCGTGCATGCAGGGTGCCGCCCGGCGACTTCCCGCACAGCTTGCAGCCTGCCGTCTGCTCCTCTACTCCGATGGCGCGTTTGACGGCCAGCTGCCAGGATAGGCCATCGAACGAAGCCGTTGTGGAGTACATGCGCTCGTTGAGGAATGCCATGCCGATCGAGTGCATGTGGCGCTGCGACCGGAATCGAGCAAGTGCTTGCGTGCGTTGCGTGCCCTGCGGCAGCTGTTGCAGGTCCGCCTCCACCTTATCTGCAAGCTCGGTAGCGACGGCATCTGCAAGCGCACTCTGATTGGGGCGCTTCAGGCTACACTGCAACTGCAGAGCACTGGCGTCAAGTACGCAAGCAGCATCCGCACCAGTGCCACCACCTGCTGTCGGCCGCAGCGGCGGCTGCTGCGTAGGTGGTTGCTGCTGCAGTGGCGTTAGCGCTGGTGGCAGTATATGTTCCAGCTTGTCACCTGTTGCTGCACGTAGAGATGTGGCAGCTGTGGCGATCGTCCGCATGAGGGGCAGGCGCGCCACCTCTGCTGCTGCTGCGCCTTGTAGCATTGCTGGTGTGGAACGCGCAGCGCCTGCATTGACGGCTGCCGCTGCTGCGTGCGCTGGTGCTGCAGCTGTGCCGCCTGCCGTTGCTGCTGCTGCCAGTGGTGTTGCTGCTGCCGCAGGTGTTGGTGCAGCACCTGCCGCATTGGCCGCTGCCACCGCCATTGCCGCTGTCGCAGCCGGCACGGTTGCGGCGCCGCCTGCCGACGCTGCTCCTGTTGCAGGTGCTGCAGCAGCCCTTAGGCTAGTAGGGCCTGTAGCAGCTGTGTTGCCTATGCCCGCAGCCGCTGCTGTTGATGCTGCAGTTAGTGATGCCGCCGAGGCCACTTGAGGTGCAACATGTGCTGCCGCTGCTGCAGCAGCCTCTGATGCTGGAGCAGCTGCTGCTGCCGCCGCTGCTGCTGCCGCCGGAGTAGTTGCGCCGTGCGCCGCCGCTGCTGCTGCTGCCGCTGGTGCCGCCTGTGCTGCCGCCGCGGCCCCTGATCCAGCGGCAGCTGCGTCGTGTGTTGCCGGAATGGCTGCGCCATAAGCGCGGCCAGCCGCTGATGCAGTTGCCGCTGCCGGAGCGGTTGTACTTTTTAATTTTTCTCGCTCAGGGCGCGAAAAAGCCCAGATGATTGGCATCTAGCTGTAAGGAATCTACATGTCGTATGACAGTCTGAAAGTGTCGCAACGACAACCACTCAAACGCCGCCGCCGCCAAATGGCATCTTGGGGTACATGTTTAGGCAGTTGCAAGGAAGAGCGGGTTGTACCGGCACTTAGGGTTAGGGTTAGTGCACATCACAGCAGCACTCTTTGGCCCTGTGTAGCTGACCCATAAACAACTTTTGCAACAGGGACCAGACAGCAGCGTTCAATCTGCTCTTCAAACAGGCTTTAACAGGTCACACTAGCACGAGTTTGCCATCACACACGTGCGTTTGGGGTCGCAACAGGGGCCAGAATGGCAACAGACAACATGCACCTGTTGCATAGCACACAAGTGCAGTGCACAATGGCAAGGCAACATGCAACAGCATGTGCTGCTCTGCAACATGCTTTGCTGTTGGGCATGGTGACATAGTCGAACACTTGCCATCCTAAACTCAAAAAGACAATGCATGGATGGCGTTGAAATGATTACCACGCGTTGATACTGCAGTATTGCCAATCATCATTTCTCATCCGCCATAATTGCTGGCCACTCAAAGCTCTGTAGTGTAATCAGCAGCAAGCTCTGCATACTGCAACAAACAACATAGGCCCTGGGATGGACACGCAATGCATTAAACACCCAGAGGGCGTGGAAAACACATGCGTCATAACACTTCCGGAGAACTTGCGAAAATGTATGCATGTGTTATTTTTGTCCGTGTGAGCCATAGCCAGTGCAGACCCGCCTCTGTGGCACCAACTGCCACAACTTGGTTCCAGTCACGTTGAAATTCACATGCGCACCGAAATGATTTCCCCCCTAAGAGTGGCAGCTAGAAGTTGATAGTTTGCTGTGTGTGGCCTGCCGCTTTTTGTCTCTGTCCCTGAATAACACCACTTCAAGGCACGGCCTGTAAGTGAGTGATTCGCTTGCATACGATGCTGCTACTGCTGCGACGCCGCGGTTACCGGCTCCGCATCCCTGACGGTCTCCACTGGACTCTCCGCGGAGTCCACGTCTCTGACTGCTGTCATGGTGTACCCGAGCTTCTGCACGAGGTGCTGCTGGACGTACGGCTGGCGCCCAGCATTGATGTACAAATAGGCGCTTTCTCTCTGACACTCCTTCATGTAGTGCACCAGGGAGTCCACGGCGTACTCTGCCGGCTCCACGGTGGCGGCCGCATGGAGCTGAGCGTTGCCATGCTGCTGCGAGCTGTGGTGACGCTCGTCCGCTGCCACGCGATCGAATGCGGGCTTGCGCGGCCCTTCCTCCAGCTCTAGGCACGCCCTGAGCACGTTGTAGCTGCTGCCGAACGCGCCGGCGTTTATGGCGTCCGCCATGCGCAGCAGCGTCACGTGCAGGGGCCTGCCGACGTGCAGCACCGAAACGCCGTTACGGTGCGCCTCTTCAGCAAGAGGCTTAATAAGATCGTGCGGGAGGTGCGCTTCGCGCGGCCAGCACGTGCCGAACCCGTGCTTCCCCACCAGAATCCCTATGGCGGTGAGACTGTTCAGTAGGGGGGGCATGCCTTTCACGCCGTCTTTGTGCGGAACCGGCACCAGTCTCGGCACCGTACGCGATAGCTCCAAGACGGCTCTCGCGTCCTCTTCACCCAGTGGCGACGGGTGGTTCACCATCTTTAGCAGCCGCGACACGTACTCTGCCTGGATGCTCCACGTGTTTGCATCCTCGGGCGTCGCCTTTGGTGCACTTCTGTCCGTGTCTTCCGCCTCAGGCTGAGGCGTCTGTGGTGACGGCTCACTGCCTGGTGCTGTCAGGATTCTGTAGTGGCCATTGACAATGGGTGTCTTGGGATCTTTGTCAACGGACCATTCGTGGTCAAAGGCCACCACCGCCGTCTGCACAACACGTGTACACCAGAGGCAGGGCTTCAGTAAATGTGTTGCCGATGTATGCGCCGTGTGTCACGCAAAGCGACCGTGCCAAAGGCAGCACAGAGCGCCTGCTGTACACATCACATAAAATGCACTTCCTCAAAGTATTTTGCGTTAATGTCACCGGACCACTCGTAATTAAAGGCCACCACCGCCGTCTGCGCAGCACACCAGGTGCGAGAGGCAGGGCTTCAGTGAGAGTGTTGCCGTTGGATGCGCTTGGTGTTACGCAAAGCAACCGTGCCAGAGGCAGCACAAAACGACTGCTGTACAGATCACATAGAAGTAGAATGTACTTCAAAATGTACTTTGAATGCGGACGCACATAGCCATGTACTTGCTTGAGGTTGAAAAACTCATCTATCAACGCATACAAAGTTGTCACGACTTGTCATGACTTGAAGTGCATTGCTGAAGGATGCATAGCATACTTCAACTCGACATATCATCTACCACGGCGCCAACTCCACTGTAGTTTGGTCAATCACCAGCGCCCGGCCACAACACAGGCAAGGCAAGCCGCCAATGTAACTTTTGCAAAGGAAATACTGGTGTGTTCATGATCCACAGCGAAGTCAAGCACTTGATGAAGACAAGCGATTTGTGCTGCAGGTTGCCCGCCAAAGTGCCTTTTTGCATGCAAGTCTGGACTGTTGCTACAGGTACTAACGTTAGGGAGGCACTTGTGTGTTTGTTGCTCGCTGCATACACTCAAAAGTCTGCAGGCCGGCTGAGTGCATTAGCTCAATGTGTTGCTGCGGCATGGGCGACTAGATGGTACTGCGTCAAAATAGCAGTGGAGGAGGTACAGTTATGTGACATTGGCAGCCGTTGTTGCTGATGCCTGAGCTACACAACTGCCGTACTTCAACAAGCTACACAACTGCCGTACTTCAACAAGTGTGAAGCCTCCAGATACGTACCTTGTGGCTGTTGCCGTGCTCGTGAAGCTCCTGTGCCAACTTCAACCTGGCACCCTCACTGCAGGAACGCATCACCAAAGCGCAGAGTGAGAGACAACATGGGCAAGCAAGCTTCCACGGAGAAATGTGATGGCAGCGTCGAAATCAGCGCATTTGACACGGGTGAAGAGTGCACACCAGACACAAGCTTCAGTGCTGCTTTGTCACAACGCATGACACTACAATGCATGCTGCAGTGTTGCCGCAAAAACACTGCATGTCTTGCGCACGCCCCGTAAAACGCATCGATGTGAACGCATGTGTCCTCAGGCTGGGCTTGCGTTGCGGATGCTGTGAGACAGGCCATGCGTACATGCAGCAGAATACCTGTCCGAGCCGATGGTGACCACGTCGATGGTGTGGTTGCTGTTGGTGAAACGCAGCACTGGAGTTGCTCCGCCATTGGACCTGCGTAATAGTCACAACATCACCGGCAGCAGTGAGGCGCAGTCGTCGGCCTCGGGGATGCTGGTCGCTGGCACATTCTTCATGCGCCGCATTTTACAGCAAGAGGTATGCCGAGGAAGCGTGTATGAGTATGCCTTTGATTGGCTGACACGCCGGAGCCCAGCTAACACGGAGCACACAAAACAACCCAGCCCGTGGCGCGAGCGTGAGCAATTGATGCAACGGTGGTGCCTCACTTACCCTGTCGCCCGTTTGACCCTGGCAGCTTCCGGGGCAGCGTGACACTTCGGCGCAGCGTGCGTTGCGTCCAGCAGACCCCCTGCTGTGCAAATTCCAGCAGTAGCGACCGCAGCAGGCCACAGGCGCGGGGACACCTGATGCTCTCGTGTCAAATTTGAAAGAGACGCCCGTGTCGGCGGCCGACCAAGTCCACGGATTGTAGAGCAGCTAGCAGTGAGTTGCATCGGCCTTTTAACGATCGCCGTGCGCTGCGCGCAGCATAGCAGGCGTGTCGACAGCATGCTGAGCGTGTTGTCGACAGTTCACCAAGACACCCTACCAAAACAGGCCAGAAAGTTGCCGTTCCAGAATTAGCTGAAGTAGTTTTTGGGCAGACTTAAATTTCGGCAAATGTGATAGGCTATAAATACTCACTGAAACATGCTTGCGGATATGCGACTCGGGAATCAAGCGTCAGTTGAGCTTCATGTTGCGGGACAAAGTGCCAGCCCAGACTTGATGTAGCTTGGAGTTGAAGATGTGCAACGAGCAACATACAGCAGCTCAATGGAAAAGACATGCTCCCACTCACCAACGTCAAGTCGAACATGCAGCAGCTGATGCAGAAGGTGCCCTTTGCATGACAAGCAATGATCCCCTTTTGTTGATTTCTTGAAAGCAGATTAAATGACACATCTAGCAACATTGCTGCTTCAGTGGTGCAATGCCCGATAACATGACTGCAGCGTCAACATTTACTCAACACCTGTCATTATATATACCTCAGACGTATACAACGGGTACCAATGAGTCGTGGCTGACGGAAGCGATACACGCCTCTAGATTTGCTCTTGCCTGAGCAAAATATATGATGCCTGATCTCCAATGATGAGCGCTCTCAGAGTGCTGATGATTTTGCTCTGTAACGTCCGTGTTTTGTGTTGCTGTTTAACGACATTAAAAGCACACTACGGCTTATATAGCATAAGTCTTCTTGCAAGCCTTAAATAGCGTAAGTCTTGTTGCCCAGCTGCTGCACCCCCCCGTGCTCCCTGCCGTAGCTCTCCAGCTCTTCAATGTCACCAGCGCTGCCGAGAAAGGTGGGAATTCGCTGGTGCACATCTTGTGGCACTTCCTCCAGTATGGGTCCTACGCCGGTACTGGCCTTCCCCCCTGCCTGCGCGTCAGTTTCAAGTACACCACGACAGCGATGATCAGCAAAGTCAACAGGCGCTGCATGCGTCAGGTGGTGGAAGCTCGTACTCTGCACTGCCTCCGCATGCCATGCCCGCATGAGCTGAAGTCACTGAGCATGCAGCTGTGATCAGCAGTGATGGCATTGCGTTGTGCGGCCACAGAGTGCACCTCAACCGTGCCATTCCTTCGCTTGGCCATTCTGCACTCAACCATGAAAGTAATGAAGTAGCACCAGCAATGTCCAATCACGAAATCCGCAACGCGTACCATGAGCACGTACTCAGGTGAAACCATCCTGCACTCAACGCTGTGAGTACCACGTGCAATTCAAATCACCAGCGCAATCTGCAACGCTAATCGCGGGTGCCCTGTTTGCCGCCTGCACCGTCCGATGCCCACTGACAACTTTCAACACAGACCTCACTTCAACACAACCACAACAACTTCACTTCAACAAATCCAACTTCACTCCCACCTGCTCCACGACGAACCCCATGGGGTTCCCCTCGTACACGAGCCGCAGGTGGCTGCGCGGGTTGCTGGCGAGGCCCCCATGCAGCATCACGTGATGCACATCCGCCACGAGGCTGCAGATGTACACTAACTCATAGCGCTCCCCCGTCGCGCCGCGCCCGCGCTTCACGTCCCCTATGTAGCGCCGCAGGCCCGGCGGCCAGTCGCCCTCACGCGCCTCGTTGAGAGAGTACGAGCGCCCCCGCGGCGGAATTCTGATGCTCGCGCGCGTCAGCACAAACTCGCCGCACGTCGCGTCCAGCGTGAACATGTGCGTCCCCGCGCCGAGGCTCACCACCATGACGGTGCTTGCGCCGTACAGGACGTAGCCGCCCGCCACGAGCTGCGACCCCGCCTGCAGCGCGTCGGCAGCGGCAGCGGCAGCGTCGGCAGCAGCGGCTCCGGCGGCAGCGCCGGTGCGGGTCCTGTAGATGCCGAAGATGGTGCCGGTGGGGATGCTGGCGTCGACGTTGGAGGACCCGTCCAGGGGGTCGAAGACGGCCACGTACGGCGCGCCGGCGGTGCCCACGACGGGCGCGCCCTCCTCCTCGCTCGCGATGACGCCGACCTTGCCGCAGCGCAGCAGCGCGCTCACGAGTACGTCGTTGCTGACGACGTCGAGTTTTTTCTGTCTGTCGCCGCTGATGTTGACGCCGCCAGTGCCGCTGCTGGTGCCGATCTCTGCCAGCCCCGTCGCCTTGTGTATGGCTGCGAGCCGCACCCTGTGGGCAATGACCTTGCAGGCTTTCTGAGGAGCGGATGGAGTGAAATGCAATAGTGGAACACTACGTATCAGCAGGCGTTGAGCGCACGAGTGTTTGCCAGTGGTGAATGACAGGCTGTTGTCGTGCTGCAGTAGGTGGGCCTTGCTGTACAATGCGGTAGTGCATTCAGCAGCCCATGCACGTGCAGGACTGTTCGCATGCACGTCTCATTTGCAGCTTGGCAGGGCAACAACACACAACTTGGTCTAGCGCTGCTGATCCTTGGCTCAATAGTATACGCAAACGCGCTGAATTTTTGAACTGATACACAACAAGCCCCCTAGAAGATCAAAAGGGTATCGTCACCTGTAGAGCCCCGAACAGAATCACCATGTCGTCGTCAACCTCCCCCGGTCGCTGAGCTGCCTGCTCGCTCACATGCTCCAACAGCGATGGCTGCTCCACGAACGCATGCGGTTTAAGTGGTGAAGCTGAGTTGCGGACTGGCAGCATCAGGAACCCGTATGCACAACAACATCGTAACAGCAACAGCCAGGTTGCACAGGAGGCGTGCATGTGTTCCCACGGATGGCACGCAGTTCAGTATTCTTGTACTTTCAACGCAACATCGTCAGGTCCGGGCGATCATCCACCAAAGCCACGGTCGCGGCCCCCGCTGCTGCCTGCCCTAGCTGCTACACCTGCGTATACACACCGAGTTCAAATGGAGGATGTCACCCGAAAAGCACTTGCAGTTTGCAACTTCCTGTTTTTTCCTGAACTGGTAAAGCGGCCACTGCAGGAGTGAAAGCAAACTCACAGCAGTTGATCCCTCCCACTTGTGCCTGATACAGCTGCGGAGCAACGAACATGGCCTGCCGTGCTATTCGTTTGGTCCGACGATCTGGCGTGGACAGGCTAGGACACTGCTTTGCGGGAGCGGCATCGGCGCAAGCTGGAGTGTCGCAGTACCACAGCCTAGCTAGTCAGCGACAGCCTGGCGCGATCGGAGCAGCGGGTGGCACCAGACGACGACCCTCAAATGCAGGCTGGTCACTGCAGCAGCAGCAGCGGAGAAGCCTGTTCATCCAGACAGAGGACACACCCAACCCAAACAGCATCAAATTTCACCCCGGCCGGACCGTTCTGCCTGAGGATTACGGCACTGGCTTCTTCTGCACGAAGGGCGACGCGGATTCCAAGAGGAGCCCACTTGCTCGCAAGGTATTCGCGGAGATTGAGTACGTGAATGGCGTGTTTCTGGGCCGGGATTTCATCACCCTCACCAAGACCGACGAAATGAGCTGGAAGCTGGTGAGGCCCATGGCTCTGAGCGTGATCATGGACTTCTTTGCGGAGAACAAGCCGGTGATCACGGAGGCTCCCGTGGCGTCCGACACGGCGGCGCACGAGGACGATGACGAGGTTGTGGCCATGATCAAGGAGCTCATCGAGGAGCGCATCAGGTGTGACCTTTTTAGGGTTAGAGATATAGGGTTTAAGGGTAGGGTCAGGGTTACGCATCCCACAGACCTTTTGAGGGTTAGGGTTAGGGTTTAGGGTTAGGGTTAGGGTTAGGTTGACATGACGACGAGGTGGTGGCCATGATCAAGGAGCTCATCGAGGAGCGCATCAGGTGAGGCTCTTCCCGCAGACCTCTTTAGGGTTAGGGTTACATAGAGGTTAGAGGTAGCGTTAGGGTTAGGTTGACATGACGACGAGGTGGTGGCTATCATCAAGGAGCTCATTGAGGAGCGCATCAGGCGAGGCTTCTTGCAGACCTTCAGGGTTAGGGTTAGGGTTGAAAGTTAGGGTTATGTTGAGGAATGTAGCTCATGTTGAAGTGATAGTCAGCAGTCGAGACAGTTCAAGCGTGTGCGCTGTGGCCGCAGCTCTAGGTGGCAGTGCTTTCGCGCCCAGGCATCGAGACAGGTTGGCCGCGAGTTTGGTGCTGCCCACCTGCTGCATGAGCTGTTGGTGCCGTTCAAGCGCGTGCGCTATTGCTGCGGCTTTGGGAGGCAGTGCTATTACGCCAAAGTATCTTGAGTCCTGCCAGGTCGACATGCTGTTGGCAGTCTGCTTCGTCTGATTGTATTTATGTTTTGAAGTGAACTTATGCGTGTTGGAGCTCTGTGTATGCTGCTCGAACACAACTGTTGAGGTCACGGTCGCTGTCGCCCTTTCATACTGTCGGCTCTCAACAGGCACTATTTTTCAAAGGCATGTGCGGCAGCAATTATTTCTATTTTATGCAGTAAGCGACCCTGTTCGATGAGCAGTTGTTTGCGGAAATTGACACGCCTCCGAGAGCGCTGTCGTGGCCAGCTGCACTGGTGTACGGAGAGCACACCCCAGACTTGCGGCGTTGCAGAAGTAGGCAGGCCGGTACACACTGCAAACGTCATTAATAGCCTGTGTTTGGTATACCCTGCATGCAATGGCAGCTCACGGACTCTGTCTCTGTCCTAATGAAAGGAAGAGTCAATCCTGGGAACTACAGTCATTTTTGCACCCATGCTCGAATCGGGAGGGACTGCTGCAGCCCTGCACCGCGGTTTCATGGCGTATGCAATACTGATGTGAGAGCTGTCATGCACCTACCTACCTACCTTTGTCCGCAGGCCGTCTGTGCAAGACGATGGCGGCGACATCTTCTTCAAGGGCTTCGACAGGGACCTGGGTCTCGTCAAGCTGCAGCTGGCGGGCTCCTGCAAGGGCTGCCCCAGCAGCAGCGTGACGCTCAAGCAGGGCGTGGAGGCCATGCTGATGCACTACGTGCCGGAGGTGCAGGGCATTCAGGAGATCGTCGACGACGAGCTGCAGGAGCTCAATCAGAAGGAGGCCACGTCGCTCGAGGCGAAGCTCGCCAAGGCGGGCATACCGTACGCCGACTGAGGGGCGCTGATGTATACATACATACCCTATACGCGCTACGCGCTGGCTGAGCGCTGATGACACGCGCTGCAGACTGAGCATTGTGGCGCGCGTCGTCGTAGGTATGCTGTTCCCAGTTTAAGTTGTGGCGGTGTCATGACCACGCTGTAATATCCACGCTGCAGACATCAGTGGTATTTCGTCCTGTGGCTTTGCCTCGGTGCTGTGTTGTGTTGGCTGGTGAGCTGAGCCCGGTAAGAACCTGTTTTTCTGCATCTGATTCTGCATATGATGCTGACGTCTGTCTTCACGTGTGGCAGCACCCAGTTCATAGTCCACTGCGTTTGTTTACGGGCATAGGCAGCTGTTTGTGTTCGCTTGTTGGCTTGTTCGTGTTTTGTTTGCTATTACATGTTTGAAGGTGCATCCATTGCCTGATCGAGAAGCCATTGAAGATCACCAACGAGTCGATGGCTCTCGCAAGCTTGATGTCATCATGAGACTTTGAAGTTGCGCTTCACAGCTGCAAAAACTTTACCTCCGGAATAAATGACGCTCACTGTTGAAGTTAAATGGATCTTTGAAGGCGAACGCTCTGGACTGGCCATGCGGACGAGAACGGTGGCTAGTCAGCTTTTATGTTTACTGACGTCGGATGCATCACAAGGCAACGACTAGCGTCTGGTTAGTGGGTTAATCTGCTTCCACTACTTCACAATATCACACCAGCTGAGGGAGGATGCTGAGGGAGTGGCTACGCCGGCATGGCCGGAACGTCGCATCGCGGCCCAGGGCAACCATAGCATGCTGTGTGTCGCTCTGCGTGCTGGCGCTGCCGGGGCTACTGCTGGTGAAAGTGGTCACGAATCCAGAGCAGGTACATGAAATCAATAGTTGAATAGGGACACGCTGTGTGCAGCTTGTATGATGTCATGAGCTGATGGTGCACGAACATGGCAAAGTGCCTTGGTGCCTGTGGTCTTGAAGTGCTGCAAGATCTCTCAGGCACATGTAACGCGCAGAATGCATGTCCATGTTGTGAATTTTGCACCAGCACCAACCAACAATTGTTGACATCACAGAGCTCCTTCATGCATTGGCAAGCCGCGACCTTCCTCAACTTCGTCCTACACTTATACGACGTCAGTCCCACACTCAATATTTCCGCATCGTGCAACCTGTTGCAGGTGTGGATCCCAGCTAATAGCAAGGTGTCCAATCAGAAGCGCTTCTTTGATGCCGCTTTCACGCCCTTTTTCCGCATCAACCAGGTAAGGCGGCAGACCGCAGCCACTGGCACTCTCCATCCTCATGCGTAGCCTGCAGCTGTGTAAACTGCGTCACATTTCTGCATGATGGCTGCAAAGAAGTGGACAGGTGTCTTCTCAGATAGTGATGGCTGAAGTGCCCATGTGTGACTGTTGTCAATAGGCGTCGCATGACTCGCGCTGCTTCTGCGGCTGACAAGAATCGCCATTGGCAGCAACATCTGCCTTTCCCGCCCTGCACCACTGTGTGCTATTCTCTACGCCGCCGAGCTACTGCCCTGCACCACTGCGAGCTATTCTCTATGCCGCTGAGCTACCGGCACTGAGCTACCGGCACGGCACCAGTCACGCAATGCTGCCGCCTCCCCCAGCGGCAACTGTACTTGAATATGCGTACCCAGCCCACTGCTGCGCGACGCGACTCTGCGCCAGCTCACACAACGCACCACTCAGCTCGCGCGCGCACTGTATTTCCTTTTGCCACTCGTCGCCTGCAGGCCATCTTCACCGCTGTCGAAGCGCCCGGCGCCGACTCCCCCACCGACCTCATCACCCACCGGCACCTCCAGAAACTCATGGACGTGCAGCGCGCCATCACAACCGGCTCCGTCGCAGTGCCGCTCGATGCGTTGCCGCCGAGTGCGCCGCCACCTGGCTTCTCTCACAGCATGCTACCTGGCGCCCCTCACAGCAAGCCACCTGGCACCCCTCACAGCGCGCCACGTGGCGCCCCCCACAGCGCACCCGCCGCCGCCGCCGCCGCCGCAAAAGTGACGCTGGACGACCTGTGCTTCAAGCCCATCGACGGCGCCGGCTGCCTCATCGAGAGCCCCGCGCAGTACTGGCTCTCCGACCCCGTGCTGCTGGCCACGGACCCCGCGCCCGCGCTCACGGCGGCGTGCCAGAGCGCGCAGCCGGCGCTGCGCACGCGCCTGCCGTGCTTCGACGCGATCGGCACGCCCGTGCTGCGCGACGTCGTCTTCGGAGGGCTCGGCGCGAGCGCCGCGGCGGCGTCGCCGGACCCCTGCGGCGCCGTCGCGCCGTCCGCGCGCGCGCTCATCATCACCGTCCTCCTCAACAATTTTCAGGACGACGACGCATATCAGAAACGCGCCGCGGCGTGGGAGCGCGGCGTCTTCGAGGCCGCCGTCGCCGCCGCGGACGCGCGACTGCGTAACGACGTACATACCCCCATGCGCGTGAGCGCTGTCGCAGGGCGCAGTGTGCAGGACTCTCTGGCCGCGGAGGCGCGCCAGAACGCGTGGGTCGTCGCCGCGAGCTACGCGGCCATGTTCGTCTACGTGGCGGCGGCGCTCGGCGGCGGCAGCAGCGCGCAGCACAAGCGGCGGCGCGGCGCGCGCTGCGCCCTCGCCGCGACGGGCCTCGTCATCGTGGCGGCGTCGTTTGCGGCGGCGATAGCAGTGCTCAGCGCGTGCGGCCTCGCCACGACGCTCATCGTGTGGGAGGTGGTGCCGTTCCTCGCGCTGGCCATCGGCGTCGACAACGAGTTCCTGGTCGCGCGCGAGTTCGACAGGCTGCTGCTGCGCCGTGCCGCCGCCGCTGCTGCCGCGGATGACACCGATGAAACTGGCGGCGGCGGCGGCGGCGGCGGCGCGTACGCGTTGCTGAGCGACGCTGCGGCGGACGGCGACGGCGCTGCGGTGGAGGTCACGCAGCGCGGCGTTGACGGCGGCGGCGGCGCCGACAGCAGCAGCAGCGATGGCGGCGGCGGCGGCTCAGATTTGTCGCCGCGAGAGTCAGCAGCAACGGCGCATTGGGGGATGTGGGGGGCTTGCGGGCGGTTACAGCGGAGCGCTGCTGCTTGTGCTGGGCGCTGCTGTCAGGAGGCAGCTGTGGATGCTGCGGTGGCGGAAGTTATGGGCGAGGCGCTGGCAAATGTGGGGCCCGGGATACTGGCGGCGGGGGCCTGCGAAGTCATCACCTTCGCAGTAGGTGAGCGCTGCTGCGCGGTTGCTGAGCGCTGCTGTAGTGTGCTGGGAGGAAACATGAAAGAAACATGCGTTTACAAATGCTGGGTCAGAGAGGCTTAGATGCCCTATATACCCTACGGTTTTCTTCCCACCTTCTCAAGGTACGCTATCTTGAGTGTGGCACTTAGATTGCAAGATCCTCCAAGCTAAAATTGTGCTTCAATTGTGTCCCGTCAAGGATTCCTCCCGACTGCGCATGCGCATTGAGTTGGATGTAGGCCTAGGATTTGAGTGCTGCACTGCTGAGCCGTGCCACACATGCTGCACACGCTGGAGGCCAAATGCAAACTGATCTTTCGCCCCTCTGATGCCCCTTCCCCCCCGTCCCCCCCCCTCTCCCCCTCCCCCCTGCCCCTTTCCCTGGGGTATGTACCGGCACGCAGGCGCACTGACCAACATCCCCGCCCTCACGCAGTTCTGCCTGGTCGCCGCCGCGACAGTGCTCATCAACCTCCTGCTGCAGCTCACGTGGTTCGTGGCAGCGCTCGCCCTGGACGCCGCGCACACACACAACAGCAGCAGCAATCCGCACCCCCCCTCCCCCTCCCCCCGTGCACCACCCCCTGGCCGCCCAGCCCCCCCCCCACCGCACGCCTCCGCAAGCGGGCGGTTTCGGCACTTACGGTTTCATGGAGCGCTGGTACCTGCCCGCGCTGCTGTCCCGCGGCGGCAAGGCGGTGACTCTCCTTGCAGCGGCGGCGCTGGTGGCGTGCGGCGGCGTCGGCGCGCGGCGCATGCCGCTGGGGCTGGAGCCGCAGCTGGCGGCGCCACTGGACTCGCCGCTGCAGGCGTACTACCGCGACCAGTTCGCGCTGGGGGAGGCGGGGCCGCCGGCGTACATTGTGAGTGCTGTGTCGTTGTGAGCGTCGCCAACCCTTTCTCCTTGAAGCAGAATTTTCAAGATGTGTTCAGGCAGCATTAGCTCGTTGATATTCGTTGAATCCTTGTTTCAGAACAGCCATTGTGAGTGAGGCGTACCACCGCGATCAGTTCGTGCTGGAAGAGGCGGGGCCCCCGACGTACATTGTGAGTGTCGCCAACACCTTTTTTCTTGAAGAAGTTTCTTGTCTGAAAAAAGATGCATGCTGGCAGCATCTGCTCGTGAGCCTTTGCTACAGAAGATCCCCACTGCGAGCGAGGCAGACTGCTGCGGCCATACATACATCAGGGTGGGACGTCTGCAGGCGTGGTCTCATGGTGGGGAGGCACACGCGACCACAGTTCCTAGAAGCCATTTCCCCAACGCAGCCGCCCCCTTTACCCCCCCCCGTATTCCCCCCCCCCCCCCCCCCCCCCCCCGGCCCCTTCTCAACCTCCAGGTGCTGACGGACATCCACTACTTCCAGGTGCTGGTGAACGCCACGCGCGGCGGGCGCAGGTCAACGACCTCTATATATATACTCCACTCCACATAGGCTATAGCACACACGACCACAGCTCCTGCAAGTCATTTACTTCTATCAAGCGCAGCAGCCCCCCCCTCCCCCCCCCCCCCTCCCCCCCACTTCGCACCTGCCCCCCCCCCCCAACCTCCAGGTGCTGACGGACATCGACTTCTTCCAGGTGCTGGTGAACGCCACGCACACACAACCACAGCTCGCTCCCGAAGTCACTTGTCAATCCTCGAACCCTTACCCCCCCCCTACCCCCCTTTCCCTTTTTAACTCCCCCCCCCAACCTCCAGGTGCTGACGGACATCGACTACTTCCAGGTGCTGGTGAACGTGACGCGGCGCGCGCAGGTCAACGACCTTGTCACCGCCGTCTCCCAGCTCACCCCCTACGTGCAGCCGCCCATCTACAGCTGGCTCGACGCGATGACGGCATGGATAGCGCAGCGCGACGCCCTCTCTGGCAGCGACTGCCCGCCGCAGATCGACATTGCGACGCGCGAAGACTTTTCCGCGATGCTCGGAACGTTCCTCGCGATCCCCATCACGAGCCAGTGCTGCCAGAGCCACGGGATCTGCGGCGCGCAGTTCAAGTCTGATGTTGAAGTTGACGCCGCCGCAGGTGAAGTCCGCGCGAGCCGGATGCGCTTCAACATGCGCCCGCTGCGCTCGCAGCGCGACTTTGTCAACAGCTTCTGGTACCTGCAGCGGGCGGTGAGCGCTGCTGCGGATGGCATTGAGGAGGCGTACCCGGGGCAGCGGCGCGCGGGGGGCGCGGGGAATCTGGCCTTCCCGTACTCCATCTACATGGTGTACTACGAGCAGTACGCGTACATTCAGGCGGTGGCGGTGCAGGCGAGTGCGTTGATGGTGTTGTGTGTGTTGAAGCATCAATGGCTGTGTATATGGCGACTTGGAACCTGGTTTGCTCAGTGGCTATTGCAACTTGGAAATTGGTTTGCTGCATGCCTATGCCCCCCCCCCCTTCCCCACCCCTCACCTGCAGCACATGTCCACCATGATGCACGTACTTCAAGGTAGCTTATCTGACACGGCGGCAACACCATCCGTAACATCATGTCATGTCACCACAATTGCCTGCTCAACTCTAGCGCGATGGATGCTAGGTCAAAAAGCATTATGGCAGTCGCCGCTCACACCACCAATGCACAATACACCGTGACTGACCTTCAACCAACGCGAGCCTAACAATTTCCTTGTTTGTTTGCCCTGTTGCTGCAGGGCGTGCTTCTGTCATTAGCGGTCGTCTTCCTCATAGTCCTCGCGCTACTGGGCCCCTATACAGCGGCCATTGTGACCCTGCTGGAGCTGGCCATGGTCACCAGCATCGTGGGGGTCCTCTGGCTGTGGGGCGCGATAGACACGCGCGCCCCCTTCCCCGTCAGCGTCAACGCCGTCAGCGTCTGCAACCTCATCATGGCGGTAGGTCTCAGCGTCGAGTTCCTGCTGCACGTGGCGCACGCCTTCGCGCACGCGCGCGGAACTCGCGAAGAACGCGCCGCGCGCGCGCTCCGCGGAACGGGCCGCAGCGTGTTCTTCGGCATCACGCTGACCAAGCTCGTGGGGGTCTTTGTGCTGGCGTTCGCGCCCTCGCAGCTGTTCCGCCTGTACTACTTCCGCCAGTACATGAGCATAGTGGCGGTGGGGGCGTTCGTGGGCCTCGCGGTTCTGCCTGTGGTGCTCTCGTTGATAGGCCCCGCTGAAGGCGGCGGCGGTGGCGGCGATGAAGGGGGCGATGGGGGGGTCAAGCAGCCGCTGCTGTTTGAGGAGCCAGAGGCAGAGCGGCAATCCCTGTAGCAAAACTCATGCAGTGCTACTGCCAAGTCCACTAACTGTTGTACATAGGGGGTGGTATTCAGGCCTGTTGTGCATACTTACCTACTGTGTCTTGGTCACGGCACATACATGTATACATAATTGTGATTGATCATTCGTGCCCTTTACTTGCTCTCATAGAATCTGTCCCCCTTTTGGTTGGGTCAACATTGTCATAGTTCAGGTGAGGCACGCTGCCATGATGCCTGACACTCAGTAGCGCAATTTTCATTGGGCGCGCAGGCTTGCGCTACTGCATCTGCATGCGTACACCTTTGTGCCCTTTTCTGTAACCGCATACGGTCATCAAGCCTCAAAGGCTGTGCGCACCAACAGTTGCAAAAGCGATTTACACCTGGTTTCAACACTTCGAACAAACAGTTAAGATGGCACATGACATCTGTTGTCAGTGATTATCAGTGCACATTTCGACACTCACTCCATCATAACTTCATGTAGACGCTGCTTGGCATGAAAGCCACTGAGGCTTTTTCGCGCTCTCAGCGAGAATCGATGAAACGGACATGCTGCCCTGCAGCATCCACACTGAAACTGGATGCTCCAGACCGCCAACCACTAGTGTCACTAGTAGTGTGCCTCGAGCAGGTCTGACTGCAACAATGCTGCCAGCACTTGTCAAGGCATAATGACGTAGGGTTGCCAAAACGGTATTGTTGAAGAAATACGGTCAACGGTATTTGTAGCGTAAATCATGCTGATCTTGACCACAGCTTCGGGTGCCCTGAGGTTTATCTTCGGGCTTACTGTGCCAGACGCAAAAATGGTATCGAAGTTCTCCAAAACCTCAATAGGCAGGAGTTTACGGTCAAATTACGGTACGATTTACGGAGTATATATTTGTAAAAAAGGTACGGTTTTGGCAACCCTAATAACGAGTATACCCGCAAGGCATGATGAGTATACTGGAAGGGGACATGTCCCTGAGTCCACTCCCTCTGGAAACGCATCACAAAGGCCTGTGTCATAAATCAGTGATAATGCACTAGGACAACGCTGTACTACATGCATACCAGGCAGTGGTGGCCGCAGTCAAACTACATAAACGCAGGTACAGAGATGCGGTATTCGATACAACATTGCAATCACGGTGAACGCAACAACATGTGCGCAGCAGTCATCATGCGCGACCATGACACAGGTGCAGCATCTTTGTCCAGCACACACACAACAACAACAACAGATAAGACACGCCAAACCATCAGAGGGCCAGGCCAAACGACCTGCAACGTAAATATTTTGAAAAAGCGAGAGTGTTACACAGAGATCCGCGCTTCGCGCAGGTGCTTTTGTACATGCATGAAGTCCTGCCAAAAGAGTGAGCTGCCTCTCCGTATGTGCACTCAAAGCATGTGCTGCTCCAAAGCTGCATGCACTTTTACACACACAATGGGCACTGGATTGCAAACTCAGGCATCGTGCTGATGGTCTCTGTGGCCGGCGGAGTCGTGTTGCGCCTGCTGCAGCCGCCACGTCATCGATTACATCAGCGCTGCTACCGCCGATGCCGCCACAGCTGCGGGAAAGACCAGCCGTGGCTGATAGCAGCCGGCGTGTTGTTGCCCCCCCACCCCCCCCTCACCAACCCCTAGCCCTCTAGTAACATCAAGGGGTGGCGCATCTCATCCACAGTCCAGTCCAGGACATACTGTTGTGAAGTGAGGCCTAGGTTGCGCACCACATATGCTGTCGGCCTATGGTTGACGCGACGGCAAAGGCACAGCGGCAGCGGTGGCGGGAGGCAAAGCGCAGCAGCGGCACCTGCTGCTGCGGCTGCAGCTGAAGCAGCGCAACAACGCCTTTCAGCGCAGCACGCAAGCGCGATGCATGCCGCGGCAGCGCGCAGCAGCTGCTGCACTTCACAATCAGGAAAAACACTGCCTGTTGAAGTACGCAAAGCACCACTTGTTGAAGTAGCCGCCAATCATGCCACGTCGAGCACCCCCGTCGGCAGCGGCGCGCCGCGCGCCCCCTGCTGCTGCCGCCGCTGCTGCTGCTGCTGCGGCGGCGGCGGCGGCGCGTCCGACCGCCGAATCGACGCGCGACAGTTGGGACATGTCGCGCTGATAGCGAGCCACGAGTCCAGACACGCGCGGTGCAGCGCATGCGCGCACGGCAGCTGCCGCAGCTCATCCCCCACCGCATAGTCATTCAGACAGATGGGACACGCGGTTTCGAGCGCTGCGCCGGTTGGCAGCGCCCCCGCCGCCGCCGCCGCTGCTGCTGCTGCTGCCGCGGCGCCGCCGCCTGCGGCAGCGCTCGTGTCGCCATATTTAACGATGGGCAGCGCGTCGATTGCGCATTGTGAGGCGCCGCGGCCGGCCATGGGGTCGTGGAAGTAGGAGAGGACGCGCACGACGCACGGGAGGCAGAAGCAGAGCACTGCGGAGGGGGGGAGGGGGGGTGGAGTTGCCGATTGAAGGTGCGTCAGAAACTGAAGGTGGTGAGGGCGGAAGCGCACTATGATCATCAGCTGCAGCATGTTCAGTATTTGGAGGTGATGCATGTGCGGCTGTAAGCTGCAATGCACGCATCATGAACATGACAGGAAGTCGTCACTGACTTGATCGGTTCTCAGCTATGCAAGCTTACGTCGTTGCAGACGACAGCATCAACGGTCTACGCTGTTCGAGTCAGCCCTGCTCGGGCCCCTCCCTAACCCTCGGAGGGGAGCGCCGCTTGAAAAAATTGACTCATGAGCATGTCGACGACTGCTGTCCTGTGAATCACAATGCAACGTCTTCCTAGACACAACCGGATGGTGGCCAATGCACGCATTTGAGAGTACAAGACACTTCTATGTGGCACCATTGCAATCTGCATTGATGTAGAGAAAATCCCTAAACGCCACCATTCTAAACTCTGATTCCAGGGTTCCAGGACGCGAGACACAACGTCAAGTTGCAGCCAGAAGGTATTGACAAGGAGGACCGTTGACACCCTCAACAACCCCCAACAAGGACTTTGTTTCTTTTGGGGCTGGTGCAAAATGAAGCGCATGCGAAGATATTCTGGTATATAGCAACCTGCACCGGCGCTTTCGAACGATGACCCCTCCTAAATCACCGGTGCATGAATCGTCCACAGCAGACTACATTCACTGAAGAAGCACACAGGCACTCAATGTAATCGCCATGGTCACACACACGAGAGCTGCCACTCCAACTTCAACATCAGCTTCAACTTCAACACCCCACTCACCGGGCACCATGAGCACCGCCAGCAGGCACGGCAGGCAGATCTGCACGTACAGGACGACGATGAGCACGAGGCAGAGCTGATAAATAGCACTGCTGCTCGCGTCCTGGCACCCCTCGTCCTGCCCCCCGAACAGCCACAGGTTCCCCGCGACGAACCAGATCAGGCCCAGCGCCTCGAGCGCGTTCTTGGCGGTGGCGAGCGCGTGCGAGACGTCCGCGCGCGCCTCGCCCGCGCGCCACGTCGCGGCGCGTATCGCCGTGTGCCCCGCGATGATGGCGAGCTCCAGGACGCTCCAGACGCGCCAGCGCGCGCGGTGCTCCGCGTCGCACGCGGCGTCGTCGCGCCAGTGCGCCGCCAGCACGAACGCGCCGCCAATGATTTGAGGGATGTTCACGATGGCTGTCGCATGTGCGTGCGCGCGAGGGGCGAGTGGCGGCGGAGCGTCGCAATCAGTTGAAGTTGAAAGTCACGTCTCGAATGATCACTGTTGCCGATGATTGGCACAGCACAGGCTGTGCTGCATTGCTGAGTGCGCGTGCGGAGGCGGCGGCGATACATTGATGGTGGCTGCACGTCTAGCAGCGCATCCGCTTAGCCGCTTAGATTCAGCACAGATGCGCGCGCGTCAGCAGGCCTTAAAGTGCTCGTTGAAGTACGTGACTGCGCTGAGCAGGTGGTGAAACCTGATGTTAGGGCCAGGCCCTTGTGGGCGGATGTTTGCCTTTCTTCCGTGAGGCCGGCGCAGCGGTGTCGGCGGCGGTCTGAAAGAAATTCAGGTGCTACCTACCCCTAACCCTAAATCTGCACGCGACAGGCCATCAGCGCAGACTTCGTTCTAGCACAAACGCTGCACTCATAAACCCCGCGACGCATGAAAGCCCTAGCGCCCTTTCTTACGACGCGTCATGATGGGTTGCGCGCACAGCGCAGGTACGCTCGACACACTTGTATGTAAAGGTGCCATACTGCCATACACGCTCGACGTATTGCAATGTGTCTAGTCTCGAACATGTTGAGACCAGAGGAGAGAACTGTTGACCTGCTCACAGCAGTGAGCATGACTATGTCCGAGGGCATAGCAGGACAGCTGCTTGTACAGCCACGGCTGCGCCACACAGTCGGCTTAGTCATGACATCGCCATCTGGGGGAGATGTACTATAGACATCCCCGACTACCTACTGCGTACAGCTCGGACGAGAGTTTCAGGTGCAGTCAAGTTGTGCGTCAGAGTGTGTAAGCGACATGTATTTATAGACAAGAAGTGCGCAGACGCTGTAAAGAAAATAAAGGCAGGACAGCTCAGAGTCGGCGATGCACTGCTGTCGGAACATGCTACAGCGTGGCTACTGTTTCAGGGTGCAACCTCAGAGTGTAGATCAGCATACAGCCAGAGCCGCGCACCACTCGTTGATACATTTACTGGCGACCGAGCTGCTTTGCAACACTTGACGCAGACTTGAAGTATGGCACGTGGCGGCGACCAAGGCGCACCTGTTAGTATCATGAGATACCGAGTGGTTGTGATCCCTTGCACGCCCTCTCCCAGGATGTTAATTTCGACCTGCCTCGCAACTGCTGCATTGCCGCCGCCAGCGCCGCCTTGCGGCAGAGGTTGCCGTGCCGTTCCATCGCCGAGCTCAACATCGCCAGTGCCCGCTGGCGGCACTGCGACCGGTACGAGCCTAGCACCCCGCGAAGCAGTGGGTATGAGAAGCGGAGTGCTGGCGTCCATGCTCCGCCAGGGCTTGTCCAGCACCCTCAGCTGAGAGTGCGCCTGCTCACAACAGTCAGATTTGAGATATATTAGTGTGCCGATCCGCCAAAAGCCTGCTTTGACGGCCGATGCTGGTACAGCTGCAATCTCCGGATGAACAGCAGCTCAAGTGCAGGGTCCTCTGAGGGAGCACCTGCCTCGCTCCTCTGTGTATTCTGTTGCCGCTTTTGCTGATCAGCCGAGGCTGAGCACTGGGCATCGTCATAGTAAAACAGAGATCCATTCAAAGTTACATGGTGAAGGCGACCAGGGTGCTGCTCTCAGTCGCAGTGGGCACGTCAAGAACATTGGCATCGCAGCTGCTAAGGCAGGACCGGAGCTTAGCAGTCAGCGCAGCTTTCGCAACATCTACGAGGAGCACAGCAACTTCACTTCTTAGGCAGAGCTCAATACAACGCAGCTGCAGAGCGCACAGCACAATGTCATCCTCCGAGCCATCGTCGAATTTCAGGGTCATCACGTACAACCTGCTCAGCAGCTCCCTGGACGATGCCAAAAGCCACATCATGTGCGACAGGGACAACCTCAACAGCGCCCGTCGACTGCAGCGTATCCAGAGCAAGCTAGCGGCAGAGTGCGCCGCCGGCTCCGTCCTCTGCCTGCAGGAGGTGTCGCTGCTGTGGGTGGGCCAGCTGCACGTGTGGCTGCAGCAGCACGGCTACACCATGGTCACCGCCAACTACGGCAACCGCTTCAACGGCCACATGGGGGTGGCCATCGCCTGGCCGCAGCAGACCTACGAAGCCGTGGACGTCTGCATAGACAACATCGCGGACACCAAGCGCTGGGGCTGGGCCCCGCGCACCACCAGCATAGTCACCACCTTCTCCATCCTCTCCACCGCAGCGCGGTCCCTGATGAAGCTCCTCCCCTGGGCCTCCACTCCCCCCCCGTCATCGCAAATAGGCGGCGGCAACGCCGCGGACCCGTGGGCCGACGCGCAGCGCCGCCACAATCAGATGGTGTTCGTGCGGCTGCGGCGGCGCGCGGGCGGCGGCGGCGGCGGAGCGCGCCCCGTGTGCGTCGCGACGTACCACATGCCGTGCGCCTTCAGGGTGCCGCCGATGATGACGATCCACGCGGCGCTCGCGGCGCAGCACGTGGCGCGCCTCGCGCGCGGCGACGCGCACGTCTTCGCCGGCGACTTCAACTTCACGCCGGACTCGCCGCAGTACGCGCTCGTCACGCGCGGCGCCCTCAACAGCTCAGACCCCGCTTACCCCGTGCCGCCGCCGTGGGAGGCGCCCATCGACTGGCAGCCGCAGCTCGCGGCGCCGCTGCGCAGCGCGTACAGGGAGGTGCAGGGGCGCGAGCCGGAGCTCACCAACTGGAGCTGCATCGGGGACAACGGGGAGTTCTCGGGGTGTCTCGATTACGTGTTCTATGGCGGCGAGCTGTCGCCTACGGAGGTGATACCGCTGCGCGATGCGGCGGCGTTGCGGGGGCAGGGGCCGTTTCCCACGGCCGCGGAGCCGTCGGACCACGTCATGCTCGGAGCGACGTTCAAGCTGTAGGCAGGGTGGCCGTAGCGTCGACTATAGATGGGGGCGTACGCAGCATTCGTTATACCTCGGGGGGGGGAGCTGTGGTGCTGGATCTGGTGGAGGGTAGGCAAGGGCGCTTGTGCCGAATGCGTGCTGTTGTGAGCTTGACTCTGCGTTACACAAATACAGCAACACCATCACAGCAGAGCACGAGCAAGTACGGTCATTGCCTGTGTTGCGTATGCATTGCGTGCTGCGGTGATGATATGCTTATTTTTGTTTGTGTCACCGATGTTGACCCAGGCTTGCTAACAGCAGCTATGCCTTCTCAACACTGCGCGATAGGCGTCCGTGGTGCGCACACACCTGGTAAGTGCTGCTTTTACCATGCTGATGCAGCAACATGTCGGCATCAGCGAAACAGGGAAAGCACCGCCTCATGTGTGATGGTGACTGACCGAGCACTGGGCCTGCATCAGCTATGCGCTGCTGCGCACACCACCAGCCATCACCCCATGAGCTCAAGTATCCGGTGACATGTGCACAGTTCTCCTGCCGCTGTTACAGAAACTGTTTGCTTGATCCAAGCTCATTGGCGCCGTGGAACGGAACTCCTGGTCCTCTTGTACATCTTGTTGACACCATTATAGTTCCTGCTCATCATTACCCAGCGGGGGCCAGGTTGATACGCAGCCAGTCAACACAGATTACACAAGTACTGACACGTTGCGGGCCAGCTGCTTCACCCCAGAAAACAGTCCTTTGACACATGATATTTCTGGCGGCACACGAAGTCATTGCTACTACGGGCCTTCAAGTTGATGGCAACATACACTGGCCAGCTCTCAGCGACGCCGGTCACAGCAGCAACAGTGAGGTACACGCCTTTGAACTGCAATTGTTCTGCTGCTATTCCCACATTATCATGATTCCAATGCAAATCCTTGCGGGGTGACGGACTTCCACATCTGCTGACATATGTCTAGTTGCCATGGACAAAGTCACTGCCAAGCACGCTTTTGCTGCACAAGTGGTAGGACATGATCGTAAGAGCAATGCAGCGGCAGCACAAACAGGCAGCATGAGGCAGGCAGGTTGCACAACGACGTGAAGAGAATTTCTGTAGGCTCAACAGTTCCATATTCACATCTTCTTGCCATAGTGCCAGCGCCATTCCTACTCTGATGCATACACTTGTCGACTTGTGCAACCCTGCGCACGACTACACGACCGATGTCAAGTGCCCTTAGTCACAGTGCCGTGGCGCTCTACATGAATGCCAGGTGTTCCAAGGCATCCACATTTATAGGCACACACTCATCCCGCACAGCCGACTTGGGCAGCACTATATGGCCAGATACCAGTGTGAAGCCATGCTTCTCCCGCAGATAGCCGACAATGCCTGGCAGGTGCGCCGCCCCGACTACCATGACAGTGCTCTTACTGTTACGCTGCTCCAGGCAGTGCGCAGTACAGTCCGCCATATATGCATCTCGCTCATCAACGGTGACAGAGAAGCAGCGTGGGGTCATCCACCTTTCCATCACGTTGCTCCTCCAGATATAAAGCTTGCGTAGTGTGCTGGCATACTCCTGCACAAGCTCTTCCTGACTGAGATCTGCTGATTCCTCATCCAGTAAACTCGCACTGTCCTTAATGCCATGGGCCTCAAGCGCCTGTGCAGCACGCACAAGTGTCTCACGCCAAGGCCGGACACCGAGAAGCACTGGTATGTTGGCCTGGCGCGCTGTGTCAAGTGCAGCACTGAACTCGCCTGGAGTTATCTCTGGGTCTATCTTGTAATAGAACAACGACATGAAGAGGTCTGCCCCACATGCAATCAGCAGTGTCCGCATGGTGGGTTCATCCTGCAGCTTATGCGCCGCGTACAATGCATCGCCCATATAGACCTGCTCGTAGATCCAATCTGCAATGTTTTGCTCCTTGGGCTGTGTGTCATGACCCTCAACAGCTGCCACGGAAGAACTGGGGCCCTTGCTGCTGGAAGCATTGCCATCATGCGGGGTCATGACTGTGTAGTGGCCAGCTTTTGGGGGGGTGTCGTAGTCCACTCTGGTGATGTGTTGTTCTATCATCACTAGGTCAGCCTGTGGATTTGACAGCAAATGATCAGCAGCTCAGCACATGTACGTCAGGTGCCTTGGTGTCAGTCAGGCATGTACTACACATTATTCAATGGCATAAATTCAAAGTATGCAGCACCGCGTGACCCGCGCCGGCCTATCTACGTCACATCAGGTAATATACATGTGACCAGCTGCGAGCATACGCCAGTTGACCAACCTCTTGAGGTATTCGAGGTCTAGATGTAGTACACGGGTATCAATATCTATACACACACCACCATGAGCACTTCACAAGCCTCTGTGGTCCAAACACATGTACATGCCGGGGCGACTTTGAAGTACTTCAATGCAGCCACTGTGGCAGAAAATCAGAATGTCGGCAATGCTAAAAAAATCCAGTGCAGCTGAAGTGCCCGACTCATGTCCTTTTCATAAACTTGCGAGTTTTAGCATGTGCAAGGCTCTGAGTGCGGCCAAAGCAGGCATCGTACTGCAACAAACAGTTGTCACATGCGTAGTCATACTACTAGTATATTAGTAGTATGGCATCTTTGTGGTGGCAGCCCAAGGTGTCATAGCGGGTCAGACTCCTTCCAATGACTAAACAACTTGCACCAACAGCATGTTTGCTCTCATATACTCAATTACTGCATCGTGGTTCGCCTCCATGCAATAAACAGCACGAATGATCAGAGGCTTACCTGGACGTAGGGGATCAGTGCAGCAACAATCTTCGAGCTGTTTGGCCTGGGTGAAGGCGGAGCGACATCAGCCAGTGTTAGTGCTAGGTACCAAAGGCAAACGCTTAGCGGACGTGCAGCAGCCACCAGTGCGGTAACATTGAGGCTGTCTGGCTTGCGGTACTTATGATGATGTGCAGTATTTGGTCCCCTTTCTCAGGACTCATGGTGATGTCATCAGCAGTGAAGAAGCCGTGCTTCCGCGCCAGGGCGCCTGCAGCAGCTGCCAGCACTGCCCCTCCTGCCAATGCTGTATGAGAAGATGATGCACCAGCTTTCGCAGGTCGGGGAGTCGATCCGATCGCTCGACACACACCTTTGCCAACCGCTGCAGTCGCTCGCGCGTGGGATGGGATGACGCGGGCTAGCAGCCTGGTGCGGAGCATGGTGCGTTGTGCACGGTCAGCGTGTCAGCAGCCCGGCAGAGAGTGTGTCTGCTGCGAGAGATGTCAACCAGCGAGCCGGAACGGTCGGAGAGCAGAGCAGGCGTTAGGCGCGAACAGCAACTTCAACTAGGTTTGACTTGATGTGTGATGTGTGATTTGCAGGCATTACCTACCACCACCACCAGCAGCAGCAGCAGCAGCAGCAGGACGACGTTCCGTCTCTCCTCGCTGACTATGATGCTGGCTCAGCTGGCGCGCTGCGCTCGCCGCTCAGCGCTCGGAAGTGTGCACTGCGCAGCTTCTCGGCTGTCGTGCAGGCTGCTGTCAGCTGATACTCACGCTCCCCAAATGGCTGAAAGCATTATGCGCTCGAGCAGAATGCCAGGCACCAAGTGGGCAGCAGCGTCTGTACTTGCTGCTGGCGCTGCCGGCACCTTATACGCCAGCCTGAGCGCAGAGCCTGAATCCAGCACCGTCGCAGAGTAAGTACATGCTAAGAAGCGTGGACGTGCACTTCAGATGCATGACAACAACGTTTGGCAACCGATATTAGAGTGTTTTAAAGGGTGGTAAAGGGACTTTGCTGCGGCCCGCCTTGCACTGACGTGACCATGCTGATTGCATTGCAGGCCACCCGCGTCCAGCACATCAAGATTCGTTGTTGACGGCATGACCATTGATGTGATGGGAACGGTTCAAGACATGTGAGTGTGCTGGTTTGATAAATTATTACCTATTCGCCACAATGCTGTATCATATGAAAGCATCGGTGAAGAGTGGTGCTTGTGAGTCAACTCATGACTGCTCACATCTTTGAATTTGACACGTGCAGAAGTGGTTCACGCACATCTCAACGACATGGCACCTCAGGCCATCTCTTCTCCTACTGACCGCAGGCCCCGTCTATCACACCTGCAAGTGGTGACATGTGTGCCCCAAAGCCCCACACCCTGTTCGTTGTTGCCCACTTGCTCAGTAGTCTCGTCCCTCGCTATAGCCAGTTGGGACTGATGTGTCCTTGTGATGTTGTGATCTTGTCCTCCTGTAGCCTCCCCAATGTAGGGCCCGGGCCCCGGGGTAGGACCATGTGCAACAAGCGGATGATGGGTCTTAGTGGCTCAGCGTTGCAGGCTCTTGCCAATACAATAGAAGGCAGATATCCTCTCTTGCCGACTCTAGAGATTGCGCGCACGCAACCATGCACGGCACCCAGAAGCGCGCTGCTGCACCTTTCTGTGCCACCGGCTTGTGTGATGTGCGCGTGTTGGGAAGGTCCAGCAGACTTCTTGCAGCCTCAGCTGAGTATACTATGGTGTTGTGCAGCAGCGGCCACCAGTGCACACGTATACCTGCAGCAAAGGAGTCTGACTCAGAAGGCTGCCGACATAGGCCTGCCAGGTAGCAAAGCAGCAAGCGTATTCTGGCATACATACACACCGTGTGACATATACACACGTACACACATAAACGCGCGCTCGCACGCGCGCACGCGCACACACACACACACACAAACTCTAGCAAATCACCGCCATCTACAAGGGCCACAATTGTTTATTGACAACTTGATCAGGTTAAACACTGCAGCCATGGACCATCTGTTTTCAAATAGCTCTTTCTAGTAGGCCATGACCAGGCATGTCCAATTGTGTGCAATTGAGTGAGCCTAGGTTGTGTGTGGCAGAGCTACTGTGATGTACATACGCCAGCTAGCTGCAGTCATGGCAGTGCCTGACCCATTCTTGACATATGATGGCGTGTGAGTACTGTAAACGCCTCATGTCACATACAATTAACGGATGCCCTTTGATGCGCAATCCGCAGCAACACGTGAAATACGATGGAGACGATGGAGCAACGCATTGTGAAGTTGCAGGTGAGCACTGTGACCGTTTGCGAAGGTATGACGTGCTGACACAAGTACTAACCTATCTATGCCCGCACTGCTGCACATTAGTATTACATGCACTTTCAAAACAGTCCCGGCTGGCGTGGCCCCGAGAGTTGATCTCACAATCAAGGTATCAAAGCAAGGAGTCAGGCAAGGGCTACATCATTGGATGTCCTGCCATCTCTGTGACAGATTCTGCGTACGGCTGCCACTACATCAACCTCAATGTCATACAAGTTGATGTACACGCAGTGGCTCCTGGTAGCACACATGGCGAGCGATGCCTTCAAGTTAGGTCCTGGCTTGACCCTGACAATGTGACCCTAAGACGGGCTCAGGCTGGTCCCTGATGACCAACACATTACATGCCATACTTTGGGATGGGTAACTATTGAGATATTAGTGTACGGCAATATGGGCCGTGGATACAACACACTGCAGCTGGCAAACGATAATCAGTGAGCACACTGAAGGTATGCCGCTCTTCAACGGCATTTAGCACCTTCATAGGAAACAATCTAGTCTCTTGTCGCTTGCAGTACAATTCTCTGCTCTTTCAAACTGGAACTAAAAAAAATGTACTATTTAGAGCTGAAGAAGCCAACTTTGCCATAGCGCACTTGTGTGCGTATATATGTTGTGATCTTCAGGAGCTGAGTGACCGTGGCAAGCACTGCAATGTACTGGTGTGTCCTTTAGGCAAAAGGACCAGTGCCTGGCCTTTATCACTGTATTGGTAGACTTAGTCTTGCACCCACCCACCCCAGGTATCAGTATACTTCTATGAATGATTGCTGAAAGATGGCCCAAGCTTCTTCGCATCTCACACAGAGATCTTAACTGCACCTGGCAATTAGTACTCACTTAGGCACCTGAATTCAGCGTTGTCATTGTGTTGCAGCGTCTTTCCGAACTAAGTAGTACTATTCTAGTAGAAAACTAAAGTAGAAGTATCATGTATATTTCTGAGTGATATTTCAAATGCGCGACTCCAGAAGGGTATGTGTTGTCATCCGCTCACACTAAAGTATAGTGTACTTGCAAGCATACATAAGTGCGCTGCCAAAATCTCATGTGTTGTTTGCCATCAACTTGAATGTTGCTGTCTGGCAGCCCGGTGTTGTGGCATGCGACGTTGACTGGGCAGCGCCGGTCTACAAGCGGCAGCAGCCATGTCGCTACATGGTACTGCGTACCGACAAGCCAGGCGGCGGTGCAAGCGAGGAGGAGTTCCCGAAGAGCAGTGTGGCAGACGCTGCAGTCGTTACTTGCATAGCGCAAACTACAGACGCGGATATCGCTTGGCGGTACACTACGTGCGTGCACTTGAACGCCTTGATCGACTTGGCGGAGGCGCGGGCGCACAGTGATGCCAGTAAGACCAGCTTTAACGACGTGCAAATTCAGCTGGTCTGGCTGCTGTCTCCATGCTCTGCTTCCGAGTCGGAAGATTCTCGGGGCAAAGGTTTTCCACCTCTGCTGACCACGCTACTTGCCGTTGGACTAGTTATCAGCAAGCACGCATTCGCATCCTACTGAGATGCCAGCACTACCAACTGCCCAGGTCCCCTGGCTCCCATGACAGCGATCTGTGCCAGACAAGCGGCAGAGGAGCTGGGTGTGCCAGTGGTATTGGCATGCCGCCCACTTGACATAATTGCACTGCGTATGGGTGAAGCCATTGCGGCATCTACCAGCAACCCGGTGGTGATGCTCAAGGCCTGCTTGGGCCATGCCCTTGCCAGCAGCGCACAAGTATGGGGCGATCCAATCGAGCTGCCAGAGCAGCATGCCACGGATCACGACAAGTATTACGAAGCGCTCGCAAAGACCAACCCGCAGCTGTACAAGGCGTTTGTTACAGAGCATGCAGCGTACACAGTTGAGGGTCTTCTGCACTACATGCAGACAACAGGCACCAAGCGGGGGTGCTTATTGGTGGGCATGAGGCACAAGAGGGCGGTAGACCAGTACCTCAAAGAGAAGCACGAGGCTCAGGAGGTTGTACTGTCGGCTGATGATGTAGCAGCGCTGGTGCAGGATTAGCTGACAGTGTGTATTGCACCGCATTTGGCAGCGCTCCGCACCCGCATGCTCAGACAGATGATTTTTGTAATTACTTAACATGAGGAGCAACTGGCCGTGCAGATTTACGTCGGCGAGAAGGCCGTCACGCTACTGCCAGTTGTGATATTTGCAGGTCTGCTTTTCTTATGAATGCATGCATTGGCAGTATACATTTATTCAATCAGTGAATGATGGATTGAGGATTGTTGTTGACACCTGGATCATGAGGCTTGTGCTGTCTGCGTTGCCGTCTGCCACTGGCATGCTCCATATGTCCAATACTTCTATGACATTGAGTCCAAGTCGGCATGCGGTGATCAGTCAGAACAATGAAAACATGTTTTCATTTTGCGGAGAGACTTCAAACAGGCCACATTGCACTTGAACTTGCAGCTGGCCACCATGACGTGTCTTGCGCATGAGCGAGTGGACCAGCATAAGGAAGGTACTTTGATTCCAATTACTATAGTACTAGTAATAGGGCGAGGTGTTTCTGACTTTGCTCACCATTCCACAGCAGAAGACAACCAAAAGATGCAGAGTAATTACAGGAAAGCTGCAGTCAATCCAACAAGGTTGTGCTGGCAAAAGTGCTAAATCTGACGATTACCGTATTGCAAGTTGTGAGCGAAGTTCACCACAAGCACCCAAGGGTCTGCCAATCTCAGCAGCGCTGCGCAGTCAAGGTGCAGCAGTGCCTGACGGGCTGAGCATGTACTGACTGTATACAGTAGTAGTACTTGCAGAAAGCGCAATTTGATGCAAGTGCGGCAGTGGCGGCGGCGGCAGCAGGACTGCAAGCCCGAGACACGCGATAGTGCTATAGCATTCAGCAGCATGGCGTTTGACTCGAAACCTCTAATGCACAAGTGACCCTTGCCAGTGGCACACGCTGCGGCACTGCGCCCGTGCTCCGTCAGGTTGCTGGTACATGGGGACGGTCTGGTTGCGGGGCGATGAAGAATTCACTAGCACTGTTGCAGGTACTCCGGCGTACATCTTTTCAAATGACGCCCTTTTGTCCTATCTGAAGCGCCAGCGCCACCGCCGAAAGGGCAGGTAGCACTGCATGTGTCCAGTGGCACGTGGAATCACTCAGAATAATATGTGTATAATGGCATGTGGGATCACTCAGAACAATTAAAACATGTCTGCAATTTGTGGAGAAATCAAGCCAGCCCACATTGCTCTTGGAGTTGAACCTGCTCGCCATGACTGTGGCTGGCGCACAGCACATGAAACATCGCAGGGAGCTAGCATTCTAACCACGCTCCCCATGTCACCAGCCAGAAGACAATGTCATGCAAGAGATGCCACATAAAGACAAGTAAGCCACAGTCTGTGAGAACTTCAACAAAGCTTTACCACAGGCGCCTGCCGATTGCAGCAGTGCTACGCAGTCATGGTGCAGCAGTGGCTGATGGGCATGTGCTGACTGTGTAGTACTGGCAGCACAATCGCACTGTCACAGTGGGCAATCGCAGAGTTCACTTTTTCTGAGCGCTGCTGCAGAGCGATGTCATTGAGCACGCCATCCACTGGCACCACGCCTGTGTGCAGCTGCCGTCGCTGCTGCACTGTCGTAGCTGCATCATGATGTCGGTGCCCGCTGTTGTTGGCAACACTCGAGGACATATCGCAAATGATTTGAGCACTGGACTACGGTTACTGCCAGGCCAACCAGCTCAGGGCCAATGGAGAGGTCTGGCAGGTGCTGCTCTTAGCTCATTTTATTACAGTTGCCGCACTCGACCTTTTTTTTGTCACGGCTTGTCACCACTGACAGGCTAGGGCGCTCATGAGCTGCAGCCAGGCTCTGCGTCCCCCCCTCCACCTCTGGATCAGTTGTTGACTGATCAGTGGACTCATGGGTTCATTTGCACTACCAAGCCAAGATCATTAGCACAATTCGTTGTTGCCGTAGCTGCCACACCACTGCAGCGTCCTGTTCGTGTCGAGTTTGATGTCGCCCCATGACAGCCACGCGCATTGGAGCGCACTCCTCTCCGCAATGCTGCAGCAGCAGCTGCTCAGGCTGTTGCAGCTCACTTAGATACTAAGTAAGTAGGCAGCTGCAGCTGCTGCCGCTGCTGGCAGTGCCGCAGCAGCGCTGCTGAAGCTGAAGGCCGGCAGACCAACTCGAACCCTGCAGTGAATCCACACCTTTACACGAAGAACCACAATATACTCATGACTGAATGGTGAATGATGACATAATACTACATATTATGACCTGCCTCAGGGAGTTGAAACTGCTGGCACCACATGCGCACACAACTGTGTCGACGGCTGGTGCCTTGCGCAGCAGCCGCTGTAGCAGTGGTCGTGGAGCTCCTCTGAGCCTCAACATGACGTCAAGGCAGACCGCATCACCCCACTTCAGGCAACTGATCATCACCACCACCTACGACTCAATCACGGTGAGCTGCTGTACAACGTTGTGACCGCCGGCGGCGCACCAACGCGGTGATGCATGAGCGCCGCCTCTGCTGTGATGCCGCGGCCATAACAGTGCGAAGGCGGCACATGTGCTTGCCTTGAGATCTGCGCTGCTGCTGCAACGGGTACCGCCGCCAGCAGTGCCGGCAGCCACTGCCACTGCTCCGCAATCATTATGGCTCAAGTGAAAACTATATGCACGCTGAGCCTCCTTGACTTGGCGTCTTCGACAAAGCAAAGTTGACGGACGGCCCAAGAGTGATGGACGGCATATAGCAGCAGCAGTGCCTGCCTGTGGATCACAAGCAACTGCCCAACTGGAAGCTGCAGCAGCGCCAGCGGCGTGGGGGTCTGGGTATCAGGGCAGCGCATGTATACCCCCTGTCAAATGACAGCATCACATGATGGCACTGCCAGTGTATTGAGTGCTGGTGCCCCAGGGCTCAGGCTGCGCAGCGGCAATGGCGGCAGGGGCGGGCTTCTGTTGAGTCTGGTGCTGCATGGCGTGCCAGAGGCAGGAGCTGTCAACGGTAGTACATCAAGTGATGGCAGAGTTGAGGGCAGTTGGCCAGGCAGACGGAGCGCTGTCATGTTGAGCTGACAGCGCCGCTGCTGTCAGCTGCTACTGCTGCGCGAAACAGCGCTGCTGCTGTTGCTGGTGCTGCTGGTGTTGCACATATGTACCGCTGTTCACTAGACAGCGATGCTCAGCCTGGCAAAACACGCCCTTTGTCATTGACTGTCTCTTGAGTTTTGTTGCTGCGGCACTGTACTGTAAATGCTTGTGAAAAGTAATCACCCTGCTTGGCGCATGTGTGCCTGTGCCATGACTTGCCACCAGAATAGCTGGTAGTACTATGTTTCTAGGAGCAGCACGCCCATTGCCTGACGTGCGCAGTGCAAGCCAAGATTGGCACAGTGCTCCAGGACCTGCCGCTGCTCCACGGTGATGCAGCGCCGCTGCCGCTGCGGCAGCTGCAGCTGCCGCAACCATTTTATCAAATGTGTGTCGCGACTGCTGCACGCCAGTTCTTGGCAGCCAGAGGTGTCTAGCGGATCTACAGAGCTTCAAGTTGGCGCCACAAGTTCTGTACAAGTTTGAAAGTGGGCGGGTGGCCCTGCGTACGTCATGCGATGGCGCCCTTCAAGTTTGTCCCATCTCAAAGTTCAGCGCCGCTGCCAACAGGGCAGCATTGATAGTAATAACAAGTTCTTCCAGCACCGGGCAGCCTTTTGAAAGTTGACCAGCGAGTGCACGGCGCAGCCATGGTCCGAGTTGCCACTGCAGCAGCTGTCACCGCTGCTGCGGTGTGTATGAGAACGGTGCTGCCCCTTCTGAAGCATACAAGTGATCACGTGGTGTCAGCGCCAGAAGCACATGCAGCGGACTGCTGCTGCAGTGGCTGCTGTGCTGCTGCGCCGCCGCAGCGGCTGCGGTCCGCAGCATCATGATTGCCGCACAGCTGCCGCCGCTTTGATGACGCTATCGCTGCTACTGTTGCCGCTGCTGCGGCAGCCACTGCCACCACCGCTGGCGGGAAAGGTGGAAGTTTCGCACGCCAGCGCAGTGCGTAATGAGGTTAATTTCATGCATGCATTAACTAACGTCACTAGATCATAGGTCATAAGCTTGAAGTTCTTGGGGCGTACCTCCCAGCTTCAAGCTTGTAAAACTATAACTTCAATTTACGTCCCAGATTTGAAACCTGTAATTTCAATATACATCCCCAAGATTTGGAGCTGTACCTTCAAATTGAATTTGGCACTTGTATACTAGTGGCCGGAATGTGATACCGGTTACCAACATTATGGGCGGTTACTTGGCTGCCCTTGTAATCATTGACCACCGTTCCGCGTCTCACATGCGCCATGATGTTCTGGGTCGACCACGTTACAAGTACTTAAGAGCCTGGGGCTTCAAACACCAGGCCCTGTGGTCCAATTGTAGAACCGTCGTTTTACAATTAAAGCCTCTCGAGGTTCGCATTAGTACACGTGTTACACGTACACACGTCAGACGCCGGCCCAATTGCTTAAGCATTGCGCATCAGTCTTGCGCTGTAGTAGCGGCTGTACATTCTGCAGTGCGTCGTATGATCATTCACTCTAGCCAAGTCTACAATACCATTTGGAGTCTTGTGAAGCACAGAGCGACGCGCCGGCGCATATGATAGGTCCGTAGGAGGATCTGGTGCTATCTGTGGTTGCCTCTGAGAATCGCTTGCGCCAGGTGCTGCTCACGCGCATTGTGCTATCGCCGGCGGCTCCGCTGCAACGTCTATCGCCGTGGATTCTCTATCAAGTCTTGTTGCTGATACCGCATCGGGCACCAGCTCTGCCACAGCAGCATGCTGCTTCAAGTTGTTGCTGCGGCCCAAATGGCATCTACACGTGAGGACAGCCAGTTTGTCTCACTTTGGCACGCTGCACGCCCGGCAGCAGTTGCTGCATGCTCGTCTGCATCTGCATCTGCTGCAGCTGTGCGGGTGGCAGCTGCGCCATATCGTGGACGCCGCTGTTGTCTGAGATGTTGATGTTTCAAGTTGGTGGTGCAGCTGCGCTGGATGCAGCGGTTGGCATGTCCATCACATGCCCACCAATGCTTAGCGACAGAGACACCGGTGCTTCAACGCACTGCATGCCATCCGCAGTTACTGCGCTTTCACATTGCCTTGTGTACTGCGAATACTACATGTTTGTAGCTGACACTGTGACAGTATGTCAGGCAGCTATGCACTGGAGGCACTGCAACAATGATTATCCCACTGTTGGTGTAAAATCTGATCATCTATGATAGAACTCCTTCAAGCACAATAATGAATGCCAAGTCACCGCAGCTGTTGATGCCATGCATCCGTGCCCCCACATAGTACTACGCAGACTGCTACTGCTGGCCCTGCAGCACCCGAAATGACTGTCATGTGGCGGATGCAGCACAGCGGGCGACCACATATGCAGTGGACGATGACAGCACATCCCTGTGGCCTGCCACTGGCAGTGCGCGTCAATCAGGAGGCGATGAGAGCATGCACACGGCAGCGCACGTCAGATGTCAAATATGTGCTGCCAGCTGCTCACATGCAGCCATGGATTGTGGCATTACAATGGAAAAGGTGTAATTGACTTCACGGGATGGCCCCGGTTGCCAATGGCTCTTGGTGGACCAGGCTGCTACTGACAGTGTGACACAATGAAGCACAAGTCACAGTAATTGCTTCTAGTCAATGACAGTTCATCAAACTTTAAGGTCACACTGCAGCACGCCACTGATTGCATCAGCAATGTGCCCTGCGTGTTTTGGCGTCTTGAAGTTGTTGTCAACAATTGTCACAGTTCCTGTATGCCCTTGGACCTGCTCTACGACTAGGGCATCAGATTCTGTCAGGTTGCGGGTGCCCCCTATATGCCGTTTGAATTGGAGCTCATGAGGGTTGCAACTTGTTGTTGAACATAAACTCTTTGTGAGTGCAACTCAAGTTGTTATTGAACCTAAACTTACCAAGTAGTAAACTATCATGAGTGCAAATCTTAGAACTCAGTTATCAAAATTCTACAAAAATAGCTTGTGGCTGCTTGCTCATGCATGTGTTTGCTGCTTGTGGTTGTGATGCTTGCGCATTGGCTATCACTTTAAGTTGCTGCAGCATGCACGCACTGCAAATATGCCAGTGACACACCAGTGGGGATGGGTCTAAGGGAGGTGCGTCGCCGTCAAAGGAGCAGGGGTAAAACAGATGCGGTCCTTCTGATCACGCATGCAGATGGAACCAACTTGAAGCCTTTGCAGTTTCTGGTCTGCCAGCGTTATGCGCAGGATCAGTCACATGACGTGGTCGTTGTTGATGCCACAGTGTGTGCAAACTGTTCGACAATTCCTTCTGACTTCGTAACTGGTATTGGCCACCGGCGCACCTGCAGTCCTAACTACACAAGCTTTTGAGAGATCCTGTTTGGATAAATATTGTCTGCAAGCAGCAGCAAAATCGTGCCTAAACACTAGTAGCTGCAAAGGATTCGAGGTAAGGTGCCACTGCTGCCGATAAGTGTTGCAAAAGCAAAAGAGTGGTGTGCATGACAACAGCTTGACAATGCGTGGCACTGGCAGCAGCATGAACTTGGCCAACAACCTGAGGTCCATTCAAAACCTGACAGCGGTGTTGCTCAACTTAAAGGCAGCTTAGATATACCAGCCTGCCAGTCTGAGCAATGCCATCAAGTATGCTTGCTGCTGCTTCTGGTGTGTGTACTGGGCATCATTACTCGAAGATGCCCGTATGAGCGCCTCATATTCCTTCAAGTTGCCATCATAGGTTACGGCATGCACCTCCACTCTGTCCAGGAGAATCTGTAGTTCTCCAACATCAGCCCTGACAACAGACACGAGTTCGAACGCCTCCAGTGCCGCAGGAGGCACCACGTAGAGCAGTGAGTACTTCCTGGCACGGGGCAGTGCTTCCAGTACTTTGGCTAGTGTAGGGCACTCCAACTTCTTGTTGTCCTCAATGTCAGAGAACTGCAACAACTCAATCTCTTCGAGCTCATCTGTCACTGATGCTGGGCGGGGAGGAAGGATGATTGCGTCAACTGTTGGGAGAGTGTATTTGTTGGGGACCAGTATTGTGCAGCCTTGCCAGCCCTCCCCCTGACTCCAACATGCGCACAGGTCGTCTGCAAAGTTGCTCGGTGAGGTGCAGGTGAGCTCAAGTGCCTTGCCAGGCTGAACGCTAACCTGGCCGTTTGGAGTCGGAGTCAAGTCACCGGGAGCGGCATTTTGGGTGCCGAGTTTTAAGTGCAGGAAGGAGCTCCGCCTGAAAAGAAGCGCCTGGCCTGCTGTCATGGCATCTATCATGATTGGCTCCAGAAGTTGCGCGCTCAGAGCTGCGGTGTCTGGCAACTGCTGGAGCATGTTGAACGCCTGCCCATGGGCGGCTGCTGGCAGGCCTTTCACCCTAAGTGCAGTCAACAGCAGGCGAACCGCCTTCTGGGATGCCAACTGCAGCCGATACATTGTGTAGTCGTCAGATGTGGGATGGATGTACAGGACCTGGAGGTAGCCAGATGGCAACTTGAAGGCAGTAAATCCCAGGTTCAAGTTGCAGAGAATCTGTCCACAATGCAGCATGTCACAGAAGCAAAGCATGGAGGAAGCACTTGAGCATTTATCGCGAAGGTGTAACAGCCAGTAATGCAAAAACGGTGACAGGCATTTATGGACCAGCGTGCAATGCCACGCTAAGCATAGGTTGATGCTGCAAAACTGTCAGGCTGCAGGAACAGGGTATGATATAATATAGTCGCTAGTTTGTCCGAGAGTCTGACTTTGGTCACCCCTTGGGTGCATGTAGTCGCGTATCGTCGGTTCATAGCCGAAGGTGGCTGATATATAGCCGACTACAACCAGCTGTATCGGCTCATTTGATCAGGCTGGCCCTGCAGAGCCCCTGCAGAATCCAAATGACCCGTCATTTAACAAAGCCTTGAGGATCAAGGAGTGCCTTTTGCACATCCGCAGCTACCACTACATAACGTTAAACTCAGTCTGCTGGTCATGTGTTCACTCCAGGCGAGCGGCATGGATCGCCACTAGCTGCTGTTGCTGATGCTGCTGGCACAGGGTGAGCGACGAAACATTGAGGTTGCGTACCACCTCAGGTTCCGCCCTTTAGTTCCGGCAGTTCCGGCGCCAAAGGCGTTGGCACGGGGTGCCGGAACTGCCGGAACTCAAATACACATGAAATAACCATTTATGTGGCTGTTAGCACTAGTTGCAGCCCTGTAGCATATCGGATTCTTATCTGATCATGTTTGCAGAGGTATTACTGCTTCTTCAGGCTCTAGACTAATTGTCACATATTGGTGACCTGACCGGCTGGTGCCCTTAGGTTAGGGCGAGGGTTAGGGCCCCCCCCGGGGGGGGGGGAGGGGGGGAGGGGCGGGGGGGGGGAATGAGGTGCGATGACTCTTGACAGCAATAATCAAACTGCCGTCATAGCAGTTTGAAGCGTAATGTGCCACAGTGTGCAAATACGCGTCTGCCATGCACAGAACGACGTCAAACACCCTCATGGGGCCCTGTTTCCGCAAAGTGAGTTCTGCCGGTTCCGGCGAGTTCTGGCGGTTCCGGCTCAGATACTTTACCAATACCGGTTTCGGCACAGGCCGAATCGGTTTTGGCGCGCAGCCTGTGCTGGCAGCAGTCAACACAGACTGTTTGTGAGGCAAGCTACCAGCCTGAGTGGTACATACCGTAGACCCACTAGCGAATGAGGCGCGTGAGAGGCCTGCATGGGCTGGGCGATAGCACAGCGGCAGCCAAGGTTGCCGCCATCACGCACTCTGACCACCATGTTTCAGTTGAACTCAACGCCAAGGGGTACCACCGGGAAGGTCATACGTGCAGAGCTCTCAACAAGCTCACCAGGTGCGACGCTTCGAGTGAGGCAAAGCATCTCAAGCCAGATCCTAGGCAACTTCAAATCACTCTGCAGCTCACAACTGTTGCAGTTCAAGGCGCCAGGCTGCGAGAACAAGTGCAACAGAAAGAGCTTGTCAATCCTGACAATCTGAATGTTTAAGCACATCCATCGGAGGTGGTGCCCATCCTTACGCCACTGTACTGATGTGAACGCCTACCCCCTGCCCTAACTAATAGTATGCCGTGCAGTATCTCTGTGACATCAAACATAGCCGAACAGGTTAACAGCAATGCTGTCAGTAGCCACGTTATACTGTACACATATTGAGGTTTGATAAGTATTGTTTTAGGCAAGCAGCAAACCTGGTGGAAAACCAGATACATGTTCACGCATGCAGCCGAATGTCCAGTGGAGCCCCAACTCCAACATTTAAAATCACCAGTCTAGAAAGCGGCCTTCAGTATGGGTTGTGCACTCCGAATTGGTACAATCATTGGGAGCATCCAAATTTGAAGCGATGTTCCTAGCTGGTTTTTGTTTTTACTAGGTGTATTTAGTTTAGGAGATTCTGTTTTATCTGCTGAGTCAGCAGTGTGAGATGGCAATCCTCAGCTTGCTGTACCGCGCTTCAATTTAATTTAAGAGATCATCAATGATTCTGTTGTTTCTGCTGAGTCAGCAGTGTGAGATGGCAACCCTCAGCGTGCTGAACCAGCATTATTGGTAATCACCGTCTTTATCCAATGCATGCTGCAAAGGTCCTCTTTCTCTGCCCTGCCATTTCTTGCGCTCGCTCTGCCTGTGTGTGGTGGACTGTCAGAGGATGTGGATGATCCAGTATCAACCAGACTCTCGGAATGCTACAGCGCGTCATCGTCTGATTTGCTAGCGCGTCATCACTCAACAACAAGAAGGTTCACCTGCTCCGGAGAAGTGATGATGGCGGCCATGGTCTCTTTGAGTAGTTCTCATCCGCTTGCGCCAGCTCTTCAGCGGTGGGTGATTGGCCCAAAAAAAACCAGCTGGGTATGGTTAGCACTCGCTACGGAACCCCGCCGAAGTAGTCTAAGAGTGTGCTGACGCGCTGTTCGGTCATCAATGGACACAGCTGCGGAGGGTAGACCATCTGCCAGCACAGACGAATCTCCTCCCATGTCCAGAGCGGCATGTAGCGCCTCACAGCGCCGCCATCCAGGAAATCCTGCACAAGAAGAAGCAGATGAAACAACACTCTTTACTCATGCAAGATTTTCAGATGCGTCAAGGCAAGCATTAAGCATGCAGTGCCAGCCAAACATCGGAGCGCACACATTGTGGAGACCAACTGCATCTATCATGGCAGCAGCTACGCAGGAAATCATGAAGCCAAGACCAGTCGCGCACCAGCAGTGCATGCACTGCAACGAGGATTGCCGCAGACATGCAGTTCATATTTGCACATTCGTGTCAGGCAGTCCGCGATCGCACCTTGGTAACTTTCGGGTTTGGGGAGGTTACAACAACGATGCGGGCTTCGGTGAAGCCAACTCCAAGAGGCGCTACCCCATCCAGCACATACCTGAGTCAGAAGGAAAGAGGGTAACACAGTAGAAAATGTAAAATGCACGTTGAGCGGAAAAGAGAAAGAAAGTGCAATGCCGGATTGAGTGCGGCCACATAGCATGTCGCGCAAGCAAGCTGCAAAGGCGCAAGTGTCACGGGTATGCCACATCAGTGGTACTCATACGCAGACAGAAGAGCTCTGAATAAATGTTGCTGAATGCTTCATGATGCAAGTACATGGCGACGTACCAAGAGTAATCGTAATGCTTAAGAAATGTCAGGTGTCTTTTACTACGCGTGCAAGCTTATTCTAGTACTACATCATATTTGAAATGCGAAGGCATGTTTCTACTATCAAACACGATTGTAATTGCACAGTTGGCAAAACTCACCATGCATTGGGGTCTTGCAGGTAGCTAGCGAAAGTACCCGGCGGGCCGCTAAGCACCCGACCATTCCTTTGAAAGAGCAGGTCCTCCTTGGGCAAGTGCACATACCGATACAGGACAGCTGACACCTCCGGCGTTCCTGCTGGCAACCCCAGTCCTTTCAGAAGGCAAGCCATGAACCACAGCGCGAACCAGGACTTGCCCACGCCCGGCGTCCCAGTCACTGTGGCATGAGAAAACAACGTTGCCAGATGAACAAGAGCAGTTTCACCACACAGCCGCTTTTTATAGGCGCCTCACGTGCAGGAAAATGTGTTGCTATGCAGCCTTTGTCTCCCTTATAACAAGAAGCGCACTTGCTCACAGCATTGCCAGAAATCTTGCCGTCGAATCAGTCAGCCAACAATCATTTGCGCAGTAAGTAGCTGGTAGAGCCCAACATATACAAGGTTGGCGCACCATATCGTCCTTGTGCACTGTTGCCATTTGCTTCTGTACTTCACTCTTGTGTAAGTTCAGCCAAAGATCTCAGTGCAGCCATAATCCCTGCTAACAGCGCTGGCAAAGATGGCGTTCAAATGTCTTGCACGAATGCTGCAACCCAGAATGAGAATGATCAAAATGGTCACCATAAGCTGCAGGCTGCAATTGGCGCCACATTGCAACAGCCCGTGTGCCCGCACTAATCTCTTGCCCAAACCCACTTCACACGTGGTGGTGGTAACGACAGTCACATTGCGGTCGATGCCAATGACAGTGCCTGATGCTGAAGTGCAAGCACAGCTCACAATGCCGCTATTGCAGCAGATGTAACCATGAAGCCGTGCGCCCCCGCGCATGAATATGCTGCTGTTGCATGCAGTTTGGACACAGTGTTTGCTCCTGTGCTGTGCACTGTCCCTCACTCTAAAGCCTGTCCATGATGCAAACATTTGACATGGTGAATGGTCACCCGCGACTCCGTCTTCAGTTATGAAAGGGTTGAGCATTGCAAACAGGTGGCCTTGAGACCAGCTGGACACCGAGCTGGACACATGGTCCGTCCGTGCCTTATTTGTACACCAACTGCACTGCAGTGAACTAAAATACTCTTACATGACAATCACAAGAGCCATGACACTGTCAGAATGGCAGGAAAATGGGTGCCAAGCTATTGACCATTCCACGCTCTCTGGCAAACCTAAACTATCTTGATACATCTCATGGCCTGCACAAAGTGTACCAGATGCCACAGACGACGATGTACCTCACCTAGAATGTCTGGCTGGTACGGCCTCGCCGCCAAGATGTGATCTCGAAATGGTAGCCAGCACTCCCTGATCAGGTACCCTGTATTACCAAGTCCCTTAATCATTTTGAACCTCGGATCGGGAACGAACACACTCTCTGGCATATCCACCACTCCTGGCGTGTCCAACGGGCTATTGATGAGGTGGCGGAAGAAGGAAGTAAAATGCAAATGCTCCGATACTGCCCCTGTGTCAGCAGTAGGAGGGTACGGCACAAAAATGAGAGTTGTTGTGCTGCAAACACTGTTGGCAACGCGGCTGCACAGGCAGCTATCTTACATGCATTGTTAACCGATACCATTGCTGCAAAAGCGCAACATGTCAGCAGCTGCAGCTAGGTGAGCATGGCTCTGATACCCTGCCAGTCAGCATTTGTGAATGGTTGACATCTCAACGCTGAACTGTATGCCCTTCCTTGCAGCAGCACCAGCGCCTGAAGCTCTGTGCAACAGTCTGAATGTTGTGGGCAGTGGCAAATAGGGCACTGTCAAATGTGCTAGTGGTACATGCAGTGATGATACATGTAAGCTCCCTTGCACCTGACCAGGTGTCAGGCACCCTGACCTCGATTGCATTGAAAACTTGGAAAAAAATACTTGCGTCTGCTTGAGTGAAATATGTTTGGTGCAGTTTCTCTTGAAAACCCATATTAATGCAACCCACACCTACGGATCAGCGGGGTTGAGCCTATGATGCCTGCGGCAATGACTACCATGCCGGCAAAAAAATTACCAAAATTACTGCTACAGTTGGCAGGCAGTTGAGAGCATCTATAACTCACCGTCCTTGACGCTCTGCCAGTATAGAACATGGGCACACAGTGACATACTTAGCACCACCAACACACACCTGATGATCACAGCTAAGGAGGAACTCACGCACATTTAAGGTGCACCACCGACGCGCACCTGATGACAACAGTTAAGGGGGAAACTCGCGCCAAGTGGTCCTCTACACTAGAGTGTACAACGCAAGTCTGCAATCTAATACTGGCATATGTAGCACCAGTGACTACATTTATCGCCAAAACAAGGTTGAAAACGACTTGCAATCTCTGGTGCAACCGACTGGCATGGCAGCGTATTTGTCGACCAAACACTGCACTGCCAAGCACGCCATGAAACTCACTGTGCTGAAACCACATCTCGTCCCGCAGCTGGCGTCGCAGCTGGAGCTCCTCCTTGCGCAGCAAGTTCTCGAGCAGGCTTTCCAGGTAGCCTAGCAGTTTCTGCTCGTTCACCACATCGTCAATCTCAGTCTCCACTTCCCCAATCTTGACCTGTAGGCTCGTCGTCGGTAGGCTCGTCGACGCGCCACCACCGCCGTTGGCGGAAGCGGCAGCTGGTCGGTCGCCACCGCCATCGCCTTTGCCACTTGCAGCCAAAACAGCCACCGGAAGCACACCATCTGAAGGCACTGCAGCAGGCCGCCCAAGGGTGCTTGATGAGCGTTCTCGATCTGGTATACCATATATATATATATAAATCTCGACTGAACACCGTGACGGTTACTCGAACACTATTTGTCACAGCTACTCAATCGGATCACACTGAGCGCGTGTGCATTCTGATGCGGTCATCGCAGAATTCACGCACCTTTGACAACAGGTGTCACCCATGAGTGTGTGTGTGCGCCGCGGATGGGGGTCTTCGTCTTCAGGCCGGGCTTCACAACCAACGCCACGCAATTCCGCATTGTCACCGTCAACATAACCGACGATACCTCCCACCACCTCGTCGCCTTCATCTTCCTATCCTCTGCAACTAGAGTTGTGAGCCGATGCCTCTCTGTCGGCTTTTATGTCAACGGAGTTCCAGCGTATGCGTATGAGTCGGCTTTCCACCGGCTTCTGGTCGGTTTCTGGACCAGCTGTGAACGTTACAGTGTCGGCAGTGGTGTTGTTGTTGGTAGCTTCGTGGTTCAGGAATAAAAGTGAGCAAACTCTGCACTTGAAGTGTGAAGGCGATTGCCCCTCGGTTCCTCAACAAGCCTCGATTTCCACTACTTTGGCGCTCATTTAGAACACTGTAAACCTGATGCAGTACCGGGCGCTGCTCAGGCACCCACCTCAGCTCGCTCGCCGTAGCTTCGGTTCATTCTGAGTTGAAGTTTGGCAGCAGGCTGCGTCCTCGGCATCATCTCTGCGCGTCCCTGGTCTGTTTGTTGGGTGAGTCGGAAGCTGGTAACGAGGCAGCATCCGTAGTGAGGCTGCATGGTCCGTTGCATCTGTAAGGCACTTGATTACCTCCGTTGGATGCCTTCACTGCAGCAGCTCTTGCTTATAACTAGTATACTCCTTGGCTGCGTTGCGCATTCTTCAAAACAGCCGACAAAAGCCGTATCGATCAGCTCGGGTACGGCTATACCGGCTAGCCGAAGGTTTAGCCGGTGGTCGGCTGACAACTCTATCTGCAACAAACCCATGCTCCTCTCTCCCCCGCCGCACGCGCATCTAATGAAAGCGGAACCCACCAGGCTTCCGTCATCAGCTGAGATGTGCTGCCGCACCCAAAGCGGCACTTTTTTTGTGCCCAAGCAAAGCGCCTACTTAGTGGCATAGGACATCAATCACCCCAGCAGGCGGCCATCATGATGATCATGCCGGGCGAACGGCGTGATGCCTACGGAGCTGCATGGATGTGCTGCCACTTGCTGCAGCTCTCCAGGTAAGGGCGCCATGCACGTGCACCCTCAAGCATCGTGCCCTGGGACTCTCCCGCTACATACCCCCCTATATATAGGGACTAAATAGGGGGACTCCGGAAGGGGAGGGGCCCAGACCCGGGCGACAACCTAGGCCTACTGCTAGAAGTTGTTGACTCAGAGCGCTCTGAGTCAAGCTGATTGCGACAACTTTGTCCCTTGGACTCCCCCTCAATATACCCCCTAAAAGGTCTAAATAGGGGGAAAGGGAAGGGCCCAGGGGGCAACTTGAAGCGCCAACCGTCATGCTGCCGCTTGCATGCTGTAGCGTCACACTGTGCTCACTGTGGCACGGTTGGATAGTATATCGTAGTAGTACATGTAGCCAGTCAAGCTTACAGCAGCACGCCTGCTGCCACGTGACATGCGCCGCAAGTGCTTGTCAGCCTGCCTCGACACATGCAATTCAGTTAGCTACACGGACGTCTTGGCCTCGTGTACATGATGTGTTACACAGTATATTCAACTGAAGTTCATGCATTCAAGTTGCTGATGCTTGTGCCCTCTGGACACTCTCAGACTGTCTGCTTCAGCAGCAGCCGCTTTTTGATGCGTAACACATGTTGCTTTCTGCTGCTTGCAGGTCGGTGGAGCTGAGAATGAACAAGTTTTGTAGCTGTCAGTGACGAAAGGGAAGGTTTTGATCATGATGAATGCAAATATGCTGAGAACCTCAATTGCAAACTTACAGGGCATGTCTCTCTTGCACAATGTCACTTGATCATGATGCTGGCGTTGGAGCGCTCCGGTTGCTGAGCGCTGCTGCACACATGGCGCTTGGAAGCATTGTGGGCTGCATAGTCTTTCTTATTGGTAATGAAAGGTGACTGCAACATGCTGACTTGCCTGGAATTAATAAGAGTTGGTGCATAGAAAAGGCAGGGCACCTGCTCGACTCCTGATGTGGGGATCATGAAAGCTAGGCTAGGCGTTCAGAAGTTGCTTGTGCCGCGCGACGTTAGGGTATCAATTATGACCAACTGCCCAAATCACTCGTGTACTTTGTTCACAGCCACTTGTACATGTGGCACTTTTGTATCTTCCTATCAGCAGGAAGATATACTTGAAGCGACTTTTGTTTATGTAGGCCATTAGCCCTAGAGGAAGATACTAAATTTTGAAGCCTACATACTGCAAGCAGGAACTTGAAGCTCTGCCAAGGACCAGTGTGCGCTCATGTGCAGTGCATGCATGCACATGTGGCGCCCTCAGCTTGCAGCCGTACCAGTTTCTCGTTTTGTGTGTGTGCATACCAATCGTTACCATCAGATTCTGAAGAAGCGGCTATTGCATTCAGGCCACTCTGACCATGCCATGAAGCCAACTTTTTGCGGGCTCGGCAATGTATGTACGTATGGACTTGTATTTATAAAGGCCCAAGGGAGGCCGGGTTGCCTATGCAATCGAAAAGCTTGCGTCAACGCAGCAGCCTAGTCTGCGCTGTGCCCTAGGAGTTTGGATACCGGCGCCGCAACACAGCCCAGCATTCGCGCTCCACGTGTGTATGCCATGACGCGCTCCGCCAACTCCCGCGCCAGCGATATGCTCAGCTCAATGTGGATCTGACGCTTAGCTAACCCGGCCTTGCGTAACACATCTGCCTTCCCCCCCCCTGAGCACAGTGCTGAGTGCATTGCCAACTCCTTAACAAAAAGGCTTGTCTGCTTGCCCAGCCGTCCGTACGACTCCTGCACGAATGGCACAAAAGCCCAAGATGACGTCAAGGTGCCGGTGTGGTGCTTGACCTTCGCGTCCTCCCCCACCCCAGCAGCATAGCCGTCCGTGTTCGAGGCATTTGTTTTGCCTGTCAGGTACGAGCTCGCTGTGGGTGCGCGCACACTTGTGTCTAGCACTATTCCCTTGTTACGGTATGCACTGCTAAAGTGCAGACACCCTGGGTCAATGACTGTGTCCGCCCGATACCCCGGTACCTTGAAGACGCTAGCGTCCTCATTGCGGACAATAGAGACATGGTGCTGTCTCAAGATGCGCTGTAGGCACCGCTTTTGGGCAGTGTGTGTCGCGTTGTGCCCCCGTATGTGCTGGCTGGGGCAGCTGATCGCATGCGTGGAGGTGGGGCTCACGTCACTGCACCGCCATGGGCACACCTCGCCCTGTATGCCCCACCCGTCTATAAAGATCGCAACCATAATCATCGTGGCTGCTGCCATACTGGACATGGGCGCCGCACCCGGGCGGTCATTGGCAGCGGGTGGCACGCTCATCCACGCCATTGCCCCGGACGCACGCTGGCTGCGCAGCTGCGCCAGGACCCGCGCGCTAGCCTGTTGGCGGCGGCGGCTGGTGTCACGCAAGTCACCAATAAGTGTAGCCTGCGTCGGCTTGCCCACGGCACCAGCCGAGGCAGCCTCTAGGTCCTCCACCAGGCAGTCCTCGTATTGACGTCGAAGAACATTTGAAAGGCCGGCTTGTAGTCCGTGCGTGAAGTGACCGCGCCGGCGGCGGGGCACTACCTTTCTGCAGATCTCGTCAGCATAGGCCTCCCAGTCGTCGTCGTCGTCCTCCTGCCCGCCGCTGCAGCTGCTTTCTTCCGCGCTAGTTTGTGTTTTAGCGGGCGTGGAAGAGGCAGCCGCGGCAGCGGCTTGAGGGCCAGGTACGGTCGCCGCCGCAGCGGCCGCCTCGGCGCCAGGCACAATGCCGTGGGTGTGTGGGGCTGGCTCAGTGGTCCCCGTCTCCGTGACGGCAGTTGCGGCGTAGATCGCTTGCACCGCAGTGGGGAGCGTCGACGCTGCGGCCGTTGTATCCGCTGCCCACCGTAGCAACGATGCTGGGAGCTGCTCGGCCACAGCTGTGCGTGATTTTTCGCCGCCATCAGCTGTCAGCGCTCGCGTAGAGCGTCGCACGGCCTCGATGATTGGCGGCAGTCCCTGGTCCTCGCGTATTGCGCATGAGTGCTGCGCGAACCAGGTGACTGCGCCGTGTTCGTCAGTGCCGAGCCTCAGGGCCCCTGCTGCCACAGTGGCATGAATTATTGCAGGCCGCAGTGTTGTGCATGCCTGGGCCGTGTATGCGGCTGGTGCCAGTAGCCCCAAAAGCGGCATGCCCAGACCGCCTCGTCGCTCCGGCAACCGTGACGCCCGCAGTGGCACTGCGATGTCCGTGAGTTCTGGCGGGCCCAAGCGCGGCAATACCAGCACGCTGCCACTGCTGGCTACCTCATTGTCACCAGCAGTGCAGGCGGCCAGCAGGTGTGACTTCATGACTGCCGCGGTAGCGCAGCCGTGCAGGTGCAGCATGCGTTCAAGCGTCCATGCACAGAACCCGTCAAATGCGTGCAGCCATGTCTCACTCAAAGCCGTGTCAACGACCCGAGCTAAGAAGCCCATGCGCTTTGTCAGTGACCTGCGCAGAATGAATTGTGCTGCCTGTAGGTGATGCCGCGCCATCCCAGCTAGCTGCCACGACAATCGCCATGTCCCTGCGTCAACAAGATGCTTGCTCATGGCAGCATGCACATAGGCTGGGTGCCCTACCGGTACCCCGACCGACGTAAAGCCCTGACTGGATTCTGGCATGGTGGCGTCCACAAACGGTATGTCAAGGGCGCGCAGGCGTGCTCTGGCCGCTTCATCAAACACTGTGCCGCGCATGGCAATGGCCAGCGACTTGTCTGGTCGAACGCGTAGGCCCCCTGCCGCAAGCCGACGGATCACCTCTGCCACCCCAGCGGCCGCTGCATCGTCGAAGTAGGCAGCTTGCAGCACGTTGAGGTCATCCAGGAAAGCGCAGTGCGGGGCTGGCGGTTCCGCTGTGCTGTGGCCGTAGGCCGGCATACTGCCGGGCGTCGCACTCACTCCATCAGGGTAGAAGAGTAGGAATGCCGCTGCCACTGCAAAGTACAGCGGCCCTAGAGGGTCCCCTTGCTGGCACCCTAGGTGGGAGCAGATAATGCGAGCTTCACCGTTCACCTCCACTCGCATCTCTGGGGCAGTGTCACCACAGTATACGGACTCAAAGTGCGGGAGCAGCTCCGGACAGAAGAGCATAAGTCCCCGCACAATGGCGGCGCGATCCACACTGTTAAATGCGTTCTCACAGTCCAGCTGGATTGTGGTGCCATACAGCTCGTGCCACACGCGCGCGCGCGCTGCCACATGCTCGACGCCAGACCGGTATCCTACGCCAAACTGCGACATGGAGGCCAGCAGCCCCGATATTTTGCCCTTGACACCCCGTGCCGCTGTGGACCCGAGGAGTCTGCGCCAGACACTGGAGCAGGCGATCGGACGCCGCTTCTGTCCTATGCCTGAGAGGGCCGCGGCGCGGAGAAGCCGTTGCGATTGCTCCGGCAGCAGTTCGGGCTCAACAAGCAGCGTCGTGAACACCTTGGCCAGGTGATGGGCGAATGCCGGTTCCATCACATCCGATTCTGAATCACCAGCTAGTCCTGGCGAGGCACTGCCCACGGGGCGGGTGGCTGCTTTCACTGGTGCACCAGGCCCAGCGGCCATCAAGAGGTGTTCATAGCGTAGGCCGTCCAGCCCTCCTGCCTTCCCCGCCCCTGCTGCGGACAAGGTCGACAGTATGTCTGTCGCCTCCACCTCGAGGCGCCGTCCGGCTGCGCTGGCAGCATCCTCAGGCCTATCGCTGCGATCATGCGCCTGACCCGATTCGAAGACGGGACTGCCGCTGCCAGCGGGCCCGGCGGTCGTTGCCACCCCTGCGCCGTGCAAGCAGTGCCGCCGGGCGTCGCGTACCAGGCCGCGCACTTGCTCCATTGGCGTATCGACTACCCCGGGCCGGGTGCCAGTTTCAGGGTGCTTTGCTGCCAGCACCTGTGCCGTGACCTCGTCTGCTGGGGCGCATGCTTCACGCGCCTCTAGTCGTGCGGCAGCCAGGCCTACCCCCCGTCGCTTGCCTGAGAGGGCAGCGCATGCTGTTTGCTGCCTGGAGTCAGCCTCCGTCCAGTCGGCATCGAAGTTCGTTTGTGCCGACGCCGTAGCTGCGTTGTTTGGTTTGGGGGCCCGCAGCGCCGCTGCTGCTGACAGCGTCTTTCTCAGTAGCTCCGCAAAGTCGCCAGACAGCAACGCTGCCAGCCGGGCCGCAGGCGGCATACCGGTTCCCTCCGGTTGCCTACCAAAGGCCATTGCTGCTAGCAGGTGCAGCAGCCTGTAGCCGCGCTGCACTAGAGTCTGAGAAACCTGATGAGCAAACGCCCCGGCACCATGGTGGAGGCGCACCCGTGCCGCCTCACGTGCACTGTCTGTGGCGTCCGCCAGTAGTCGTGTGGCGTGCTCCACTAGCCGTGCCCACTGGGTGCACTGCAGCTGAGTGCGGAAGGGGTTGGCAGTCGTGGTGAACCGTAGCAGCAGTAGATCCGCCTCATTGGTCTGGTCAAGTGCGTGGACGACCGAGGGCGTCGAGAGGTCCCAAGCCAGGGATGCTCGTGACTGGGGCTTTGAGGGCCTGCCACTGGTGGTGGTGGTCGGGGGGGGCGGTGACGCGGCATCGTCCGGCGGGTCCAAGTCCATGTCCGCCCATCCCACGGCCGTCCCGTGGGGGGGGCTGCTGTCCTGCAGCCTTAGGCTGTTAGACTGAGTGCGGCTGCCGGCGCTGCCAGGCGGTGCTGCAGCAGCTGCCGTTCGGCGCCGGCGTTGCGCGCCGGTTGCCGTGGCCGCCGGGCGTTTCTTGCTGGACTTTGAGTTGGCAGCGCCACTAGCCGGCACCGCCGGTGGCTTTGGAGGTGTCGCTGCGGCAGCCCCCGCCGCCGCGGCCGCGCCGTCGCTACCCGCACCCCCGCCCTCGGACTGGCCCGGGGGTACTGCCGGGCGTGCGCGCGTGGGGGCGCTTCCATTCCGTCGACACGTGTGGCATGGCGAGGTCAGCGCGCATTGCCTCTGCCCCGCGCTGGCTGACATATGGACCAGACCGCAGGCACCTGTGCATGCACTCAGCTTCCTTACCGCCCGTAGGAAGTCTTCTGCCGTGCAACCATACATGGTGCTCATCTCCTGCACACGCTTGGCATGGTGTGCCCCAGTGTTGCAGGTACTGCTGCCTGAAGGGGCACGGTCACCGGATGGGTCGTGATCAACCTGCTGCCGGATGCCCTTGGCGTATGCTGCCGCCAGATTTTGCTGACAGTGTGATGTGCTCGCCTCAGGGTTCAGCATCGACCTCGTGCAGCTACCACCGTTGAAGTGGGCCACTACCGGTGCCATGCGGCTCGCAGCTGACAGTTTGCCTCGCTGTTTGCTGTCCTCTTTCTGACCAAGCTGCCAAAATGCCAGTGTGCATAAAGGACACCTCAGTGGCTCAGGCTGCTGTGGCAACTGCAGCGCAGTACGGGGCTGTGTCCGACTCGGAGCCGTGATGTGGGTGCTGTTAGCTTGAGTGGTCGCCGACGCTGTCATAGTGGTTGGCAAGGGCGGAGCTGCCGCAGGGGCGACAAGCAGTTCAAAGTGTCCCACATTTGTATATAGCCCAGGCGGCGTCCACAGCACATCCAGATGGCAGTCAGGCTGAGCTGGAGTTGCCGGTGCGAATACCGCTGGCAGCCCCATCAGTTGTGCCAGCACCAGCCCTGTTGATTTTTGCGTGCTGCCAGTGGCCTGAGGCTCGGCCTGCCACACCGTCACCGAGACCGCGTAGACCGCTGCAACAATGGCCCACACAGACAAACCGAGGGGCCGTCCCCACACGCCCTCTTCCTGTAGGCGTTGCAGCAGGAGCGTGTGCCCGCTGTCCGCGCTGTCCGTTTCATTTGTGCCGTACTCGATTGCGAGGCAGCGAGCGCGTGTCCCGTACGTGTCGAATTGTTCACGTGTACACGCAGGTTGGGCTGCTGCATGCGCGGTCAGTTGACGCATCGATGACATGCTGGCCCCTTGTTTGCCCGCCCCCTGCGTGACGTATGCCACCATCCCGTCCAGCAGTGCCTCTCGCATGGCAATCACCAGTGCTGGGGCCGGCAGTCCGTGCTCAACTGCGACGCTGTCTATGCCGTGTAGAGCTGTATGAATCAGGCAGTTGCCGTTGCCCACGTTGCTCACGGGGCGAAGCTCCCCACCACGTGCTAGCGTCGCTGTGTTTTCCCCAAGCGCCTGTTTGTGGAGTGCCTGCAGGCCCGTGTGCCAAGTGGAAAAACCATAGTTGGTGGCTTTTGCCAGCGCGTCTTGCTGCTCCTCCACGGTGACTGTATGGCACACGGTTGAGGGTATCCGGGTCGCCACCGTCACGGTGGTGACCTTCGCCGGCCCGGATATTGGTGCTGAGGGGGCAGAGGCACCGCCCCTCGGCGGTGTGGTGGCTGGTGCCAGGGGTGCACGAGAATTGTCGCACTGGGCCTGTCGCTCCTGCGTCCGCCGTCTGTGTTTACCTCTGCGTCGACTGCGCTTTCCACTGGCAACCATAGCCGTGACAGGTGCTGTCTCGGTCATTGTTGCGTGGGTGCTGTTATCACCAGCCTGCGTTACGTCTGACTCACCACGTTTCCCGGCTGGCTGGCGAGGCGACCTGGCAACGACCGGTTCCCTAAGGGAGAGTTGGTCAAACACCGTTGCCAGGTCATTACCTTCTTCTCGGAGGGAGAGCAAGCTGAACGTGACCGTCAGGTCATGCATCTGACTCACCAGCGGTGCGCAGGAAGTCCGGCCCAGCAGGGTCTGTGTTGCTGGCGCGTCGCTGGGCGCCGGCCGCATATGCAGTCGGCGTGACGTGCGGCAGGGTCCAAGCTTGGTACCCGTCGGCCAAGCGCAAAGCACCGTGACGCGTGCCCGATTGGGGGCAAGGGCCAGTGCACGTACCCTGCGCGCGAGTGCGCCAGCCGCCCCCAGCAGGCCTTGCCAGTGTGATCCCGTCGGGTCCCTGGGGCATTCGCTAGACTGAGCGCCCGCTGCGACAGCAGCTGCGGCACTGCCAGGTGTGCTGGGCACACGATCGTTGCTTGACATCGTTGCGCCGCTATCGCTAGCACGACTTTCGCCAGGCAGCACACCCATTGTGCTGCTCCGGGTCAGTCTCGGCAGCGGCGCATCTGCCACACCGTCCAACGTAGATGCATGGGCTTGCCTGGGGTCTACCCCCAGGTGCTCGCATCCGAGGAATTTGCGTATGGGACCACATTTGCTAGCGGCGGCGAGCAGCGCGGCTGTTGGCTTCAGGCTATTCCCCCCACCAACAGCTGCACCACCCGCTGCCGCCGCGCATGTCGTTGGTCGGGTGTGTATGTCAGCAATGTGATCATGGCCTGATGCACGGTCACAGCCTGACAGTGTGCATGCTGTCGCGGCGACCGGGCCTGCGAGGCAGTCGGCGCAGCGCCACACGTCGCACTGGTCCAGGGCCCCTAGATCACCAGATGGTGTCGTGGCGCTTGCTGCTGTGCGTCTGATGAAGAGGTTGCCGCACCCGTCGCAGACCTGCTCTAGGCCGCCGTATATTGGTCGGTGGTCTAGGAAAAGCTGAACATGCAGTTCTGCAAATTGCTTCCCTTTCCCTGTGTGGCGCGTGCGCTGGTGTGCACATGCGTGTGCCGCTGGGCAATTCTTTCCCGGGGCCCGAGGATTTGCTCGCACTATGAACTTGTCGCACATGCGGCAGTCCAGCCCCGGGATATTGACCTTCCGGTTGGCAGCGGGTGTCTTGGCGGGCGCCAAAACTGTCATAGCGGTGATGCCGGATATTGGGTGCCCGTTGCGACTGTTACCGTCAGAGGTGACGCTGCCGCCTGACAGAGAGGCGCCGCTGCCAGCTGGCTGCAAAGACCGGGACGTGATTCGTCTCTGGTGACCCGCCGGCCCAGGTTCGCCAACTTCCATCGGTACAGGCATGGTCACGGTGACCGGCTTTGCCAGCGCACCGCCAGACTGTGGCTCTGGACGGGTGACGCTGCCAGTGCTTTGGGCGCTGGCGCGGCGCCGACCCCGCCGGGGTGCAGCCGCCCCACGTTCGCCGCCCGGTGCAGCAGCCGCTGCGGCCGCTGGTGCTGTTGTCACCATGTCTGCAGTACATGGGGTTTCCGCTGCGGTGACCTCCATCGGCTGAGGACCGGGATGCCACTGGGGAGAGGCGCCGCTGCTAGCTGGCTGCGAAGGCCGCGACGTGATCCGTCTCTGGTGACCCGCTGGCCCACTGGTAGGTTCGCCAACTTCCATCGGTACGGGCACGGTCGTGGTGACCGCCTTTGCCAGCGCACTCAGTTTGCCAGACGGCGACTCTGGGCGGTTGATGCTGCCAATGCTTCCGAGGCGTCCCAGGGGCGGCCCGGCGCTGGCGCCGCGACGCCGACCCCCGCCGGGATGCAGCTGCCCCGCGTTGGCCATCTGATGCGGCAGCGCCTGCCGGCGGTTTTGGCACCATGTCTGCCGCACGTGGCGTTGCCGCCGCCGTTAAGTCGGAGGTAACCTTGCGACCGCATGCAGCGGCGGCTGTGACAGTCGTCCGTGGCTGTGCAACCACGGGTTGGCCGGTGCGGGCCCCGCCGCTGGTGCGGCAGTGGCAGCCGTCACTAAAGGCGTTTTCCGCCGCGAACGTCGTTTTGGCATTGGCGTTGTCGCTACTGGTGAATCCGGCGGCAGTGTCGCCCGACGGCGTTTATTTGCCGCTGGTGGCGGTAGTACCACCAAGCTCAGTACAATCATCGCTGCTGGCGGCAGTGCCTCCCGTAAACTCGCCGCTTGAGACTCCGAGTCACTGGCAGGCTGATGCCGCGGGCGCTTCGTCTGTGAGCATCCCCTGTCACAGTGATTAGCGGCACCTGGGCTAGACAGATGGCGGCGGCGCTTCTTGACGTGCGCGTGGCTGCCACTGCCCTGAGGCTCGTCCGAGTCGGCTGACGACAAGTGTAGTCTGCGCATGCTTCTGCACAGCTCTGCAACCTGACTGCACACTGGCACCTCTGGCATCGGCCGCGGTCTAGAGCTCTGGGCCATCAGCTGAGGTGGTGGCGGGCCGGGTATCGGTGGCGGGTCCGGTATCGGCGGCGGGCCCGGTATCGGCGGTGGGCCCGGTATCGGCGGCGGGCCCGGTATCGGCGGGGGGCCCGGTATCGGCGGCGGGCCCGGATCGGCGGCGGGCCCGGGATCGGCGGCGGGCCCGGGATTGGCGGCGGGCCCGGGATCGGTGGCGGCGGCGGTATCACTAGGCGTACCCAACGGCCAACACCATGGCGGCGTCTGCGGCGTGTGTCAGATTGGCGTGCAGCTTTGACCTGCCACCACCACAAGCCAGTATTCAGCCGTGGTTGCGCTGTTCCCGTTTGCGTTTCAGAGGTGACCCCTCCCCACGTGAGGCAGGGCTGGTAAGCCAGTGGAGAGCCATAGCTTTGAAAGGCGACTTTGAGGCGCGAGAAAAAAAAAAAAAAAAAAAAAAAAAGAGCCCAGGCTCGGTCTCGAATGCGCGGCTGCCAACCGCGAATACTCCCCTGCACAACTATACCACTTTCAGTTCAAGATCCCGTCCTGCTCTGGTGTATCTGTTGAGGTGCTTCTCCGCCGTCGTGAAACGAGCGGTGGTGGAACGAGTCGGTGTGCTCAAGCTCTCTGCCTCTGACCAACACAAGGCAGCTGGGCTGAATGCAATGCTGTGCAATTCGTGTCCTTGCCGCTGCAGTGTCGTGGTCCTGTCGTGTCTGTGCGTGTGCTGAATGCAGTCAGTCTCTGCCAGGCGAGGTCCTTGTGCGGCTGCAAATCAAGCTGGTCAGCAAGCGTTCAAACCTAATCTGGTGAACTGCTATCTACTGCCCTGCGATCCAGTGTGCCCTAGGTTCCCCCTTCCCGATCCGTCGACGGCGATATCGTCTGATGTTTTTGTTTGTTTGTTTGTTTGTTTTTTTTTAGTTTGCCCTTCTTGTGCTTCGGCCGATGTCGCTGTGTGCGTAGGTAGCTTTAGCAATATCAATGCGAGGCTTACTTGCTTACACCGGCGACCCACGCTGCGTGTCTGGCCTTGTTCGCCTCAGGCCCGCGGTGGAGCGAAAATCCGCTCTCTAGTCCTCGCTGTAGCCAGGCCGACAGGTTGAGCGTGCGGTGCTGCTGTGCCCTCAGTGTCCCCTGTGCATCC